>JALPQI010009064.1:0-42044 GCA_025490895.1 Thaumatotibia leucotreta
GCGAATTAAAATACCAACAGTGTTGGACACTTTTAGCTGACGGGCACCAGTGATGGTTACAAAACAAGTGCATGCAGACTCCGTATTAAGTACCGAATCACTACATAGTATTAAAAAAGTCACTGTCGCTATCTGTCCTTCCCTCTGTATGCTTAAATCTTTAAAACTAGAAGCGTTTTTAATAGCTATAGCGATTCAAGTAGAAGATAGCATTACGTGTAGGTACAACCCTCTAATACTAAAATCTTACCACAGGTACATCTGTGCGAAGCTGGAGCGTTCCATAGCTTGAAATAAAAACCGGCCAAGAGCATGTCGGGCCATGCTCAGTGTAAGTGGAAATAGTTTTATTTTAAAGTATTCTATAGGCCCATTATTCATGATCTTTTTCATATTTTATTCCTACCCACCCATATGGCGCTGTCACCATATGGGAAAATCGATCGAAAATGTATATTGTCCTTATCAATGCTATCAACAAATGCACAAGCGTATCTTTCTGTATGATACGATCCACATGCACACAATATTACATAAAATACGAAAATATGCGAGACAGATAGTCAATCAACGAATAGATAAGAAAGTCTTAATCGTACCGATATAGGTAGGTATAAAATAAATGCCTATCATATTTGTTGAATACAGCTGTTCAAAAATACCACTTCATGTAGCTAACGTACCTATTGTTCCCAAAACTTGCTTTGCGAACTGATTTAATATCCTCATTTTTAGCTGAATATTCACTCCAAATTTTCATGTTCCGAATCTGAAGAAAGGTTTCCTAGTTCCCTAACCCACATAGCATATAATGTCGCCATGTCCGTAAATCAGCACCCTAGCGATGAGAAATGTTTTTTTTTCTAGTAAAATGGGTGATTATTTTCAGAAAAATATCTTTTAAAAAATATAACGGAAGAGCGACGACCTAACCCCACCTGGAGCATGGCCCAACAATCCCAACATGCTCTTGACCGCTTTTCTTAATATAGGTAATTTCCGATTTTGATTAAGATTCATGATTGAATCCTGCTACTAAAAACAAAAGGTACTACGGACCGAACATTAAGGTCTTGATCTATTTTATTAACATTTGTAAATGTGAGACGAATGTAAACTACCGAACTGGGTAGTTTATGATATTTATAAATATTCCTAAATATTTTTCTAGCACAATCAAGGGATTGACAAAACATCGACCCGTAATGGTTATCGATGAGTTACTATTCTCATAATAGTACATATTGATACAAGTGTGCTAAGTTGGTCATTACACTCGAGGCGGTATTGTACGCACGAGCTGTAAGCGAGCGCGCATAAGATATCAGAGAGTGTAATGATGAATAAACACAAGTTTCATACGACGTTTTACCCATTCAGGGCGACGCCCGAACTCTCGATCCAAGTACGTACGGCGCGCTACCATACATTCAAACTTGTCATTGCAGAGTCACGCACAAGTGGCGTTACTCAGTGGCTCGGCGGCACACAGTATCGCGCGCCCGTGATGTTGTACATATTTTATTGGATGGCGTTATGCCGGAAATTACTTTAACCAATTAAATTATTTTAATAAACGATTGTAAGATATTTATTTGTTGAAATAAATATCTGAATATTTATTTGTTGAAATAAATATCTGAATATTTATTTGTTGAAATAAATATATGACGGGGTGAAATTTTATTTGCTATTTACACTCTAAGTTGTCATCGCGAAACAATGACTGCTGTTTTATAAATTTCAATCATATCTACACAATTTATACTTAACAAATGATTTATTTTTGGGATATCTGGGTTGGTACTCAAAAAAAAGTTCCTAATTATAACCAACATAAATTAAGTACCTCTCAGAGTATAAATGGTGAACACAATTTCACTTGTGATGTAGTTAACTTTATACAGGGTGTTTGGTTAGCGGTGTCGGAGCTTTTAAGGACTTAAACTACAATCAATTTCATCGATAAACTACCATTTTTTTTGTGCCAACGTTAATTAAATGGCGGCAATTTTAAAATTTCAAATAGACAAATACGGGTGCACGTGGTATTTATGGAATTATACGTTTGTTATCGGTCCTATCCTTGCAAAAAAAATGTCGTTAGTGAAATCATTAGATAAGCAAACTAATAAAGCTAATCATTTGACTCTACTATTTCCAGAACAAGGCCAAAAAAATTGTTTTAATTAAAAATATTAACTAAATTAAATTAATTTTTCAATTAATTTAATTTTGCATGAAAACTAGGTCGTTAAAATAGGTTTTTGGTGTTGTTATTTGTTAGTATAGAATGTTAGCTAAAAAATGACATCATAATTACAGTTATGCCTTAAGTACTTTAGGCATTACAAGTGCTCAAACATGCACTGGAAGGCTGCCACTTCACTAGTCAGCACACTGCTGACAATAATTTGTTTATGGATTTTGCAACGGGAACGCTAATGCAGCTGTTGAAGACCTTTCCAACAAAAAATCCAAATTTTTGGTGCATGTTTCAGTACTTGTAATTCCTAAAGTACTTGGTATAACTGTAATAATCGTGTTATTTTTTAGCTAACATCCTGTACTAGCAAATAACAACACCAAAAACCTATCTTAATTACCTAGTGTTCATGCTAAATTAAATTAATAGAAAAATTAAGGTAAATACTACTATCTTTAATTAAAAAAAAATTTTGGCCTTGTTGTTGAAATAGTAGAGTCAAATGATTACCTTTATTAGTTTGCTTATCTGATGAGCTCTCTAACGAGATTTTTTTGCAAACATAGGACCGATAACAAACGTACAATTCTAGAAATACCACGTGCACTCGCATTCGCTTGTTTGAAATTTTAAAATTGCCGCCATTTAATTATCGTCAGCACAAAAAAGAAAATGTATGGTAATTTATCGATGAAATTGATTGTAGTTTAAGCCCTTAAAAGCTCCGACAGCGCGAACCAAATACCCTGTATAGGTACTTAGGAAATGAAATAAATAAGTATAAATTTGCTAACAGCATTTATTCATAATGTATTCACTTTCACACATTTAAAACATAACTTTCACTTAACTTAAAAGTAAAGTTGAACATTATTATCGCACCATCAAATAAACAAAATATTTTTTTGTCACAAAAAACTGCACTGAGCTTGCAGTTAGTATATTATTATGTATATTGTTTGTCGAAGATTCAGAATTATTTAGTTAACTTAGTTGGATTGCTCCATATTTACGCAGTTTTCATGATAATTCGACTGCGAAAAGAAGGAATCCCGAAGCAACACATTTTACGATATTGAATTATTTATATTATTCATTTGCCTTTTTTTCTGAATTGAACAATTCCAAATGGAGGACTTCATTGCCTTTGAGGCGTTATCAGCTAATTAACTATTAGGCTACAGAAACAGTTACTTTGGTGAAAGATTGTAATGCTATTTTTAATGTTTTAAGGCCATAATTATGATACTCACTATTATATCCTGATACATTTTCTTCATCAGTAAGCTCCAATCCTAGAGCAGTCAAATCGGGGACCAAGTTCAAAATTGAGTCGTTCATTTCAAGTGCAGTTGGAGATAAAGAGTTCACAGCCAAGTCAATCGTGGAAAGCGTGTTCGGGTTATCAGTGTTCATAGCCAGGTCAGTAGGTGAATGCAGGTTCGGGCTCAGAAAATCGACAGCCAGGTCAAAAGAGAATCACAATACACACGACACACAAGATCACGAAACAAAGATGCGCAATAGTCATAGGACGAGCCAAGACTAATCTATATATCTGTACTAAGCCCTAAACCACGTATTGAGTCGCTATCGGTATTCCGACTTTTGAAACTTTCAAATGAATGGACGTCGTCATCAAAGTCACCGCCATCCATTGACGCCACTGTCTTTATACATGCCAGATGTCAACTTAGACTACCGAAATCGTTAGGTTATGCCGATAAAAACTTTTGCGTGTGAATTTCATTTATCTGTTGAAAGGGGCATCGTCATTAGAAGTAGCCGCCATCCATTGTTTCTATTGTCTTGGTTCATTCAGGTACCAGTTGTCAACTTTAACTGCCTACATCGGAAGGTTAAACTGATAAGGAACTTTTGTGTAAATTCCATTTATTCGCCATTGAAGTCGCCGCAAATGTTTAAATTTACGCCGTCAACAAAGTCACCGCCATCCATTGTATCTATTTTGTTTTCATACAGATAAGGACATTTGGGTGTGTTTATCGACTGAAGCATACATCTAGCTATATTTGCATCGTCAAACAGATACAATTACATCGGTATTTTTATTTATTGCATTTTTTCTAACCCGGTCCTAGTACCTGTACGTGTACATCTAAATAAATGCACTAGATCTGTCTGTTCACTAAAACTAAAAAACCATCAAACATTTGTATACCTTATTACGCATATTCCTTATATTATTTACGAACTTAAATATTTCGGTATAACATACATGTTATTTCGCTGGTTAGAAACAAATTCTGCATACCGCCATCCATTACCCCTGTAAAGTCGTTATAATCTTACAAAGAATGTAAACACCATTTTGAATCACGCCAAAATAAACCGTACATGCGCGGGCTAAGGTCCATATTAAATATGTATATTTTTTGAGTTCCGTTATTCTAGTAGAGCTCAAAATGCAACACGCTTCGCCCACTGAATCACAACACGTTGGCGTGATTCTCAAAAGTACCGTATATAATAATATTTTGTCTGGAAATGGTAATATTGCATTTTAATATTTATTTACATTTCATTACAGTTGTTAGATAATGAAAAAATATTTACGAAAACCAGAATTCGCTATTTTTTGTTTAGTGTTTATAAAAAGTAGAATACAGGAATAATGTACTAAACATATGTACAAGGTATTTTAGCCTCATGTTTTAACTATTTCAAATGGACAATATTAAGTCCATAAGTTTAAAAATTATGGAGATAATCGACTAAACAAAATAACGCAACATGTGCGTGATCAGTGGCTAAGCGGCGTTGCAAAATCACGCATACGCTGCGTGATTAGCGCTGAATGGGTTTAACACACTTGCGAGGAATAACTGACTTTTAGTAACACTTTTACTAACCTTTGTTACTAGGTAATTAGTAATGATTACTTATTTAGGTACTTTATTCTTGTTCATCACTTTAAGTTCACAATTTACATAAAAGTAAGTAATAACAGAAAACAACAAAATAAACGAAACACAAATTCGACGAATAACAAATAAAATGGTAACTATAATGCGGCGCGCGCATACCTAAGGAATTTTTACACGCGCGAAGGGAAGCTTAAGGATATTTTAAATTTCCAAGGCTGCTGCCTATCGACAAACAGCCAATATAAAAAAAAATCTGCGAATCATTAACGACTATCATAAAATAAAAATTCGATAACTTTACATTTAATTACTTAATCATTTGGTACAATTTAAATATTTATTTACGAATAATATTTATTTACCTAAATTTATAGTATTTTGAAATAATCTTCCGGATCCCGCTGTTTCTGCCACATGACAACTCTTTGGTCAATTAAAAAAAAAACTTAACCTGACTAAATTCGAATGCTTCATCTTTGTACACGACAGATTCCTTGTACCTAAATGTTTACAAACATACTTGATCGGGTTATGTTATTACCGCATTAGGACGATAACGTAATGAAAAGGCACGCGTGTTTAATATCTTGAATTATGAGCCTAAAAGCGGTTCAATAATATCTACGCTACGAGCGTGTTGAAAAGATAAGTACTTAAACTACTTACTTTCTAAAATCAGGTAACTAAGAAATACAGGCATAGACATTATTTTTCCCCTCACTAGCTCGTAAAGCGCTCGTTTATCCTTTAATGCGAACGGGTAAAAACGCATATTATTCACTTGTGTGGCAAAGTAATGAGCATTCGTTTAACAGATAACAAAACGTAAAATGCTCATGGAAGTCGTTCCACATTAATGATAATAAATAATTTGTTTGAGAATTTAGTGTAAAATACAAACCTTTATATAATATGACGATTTTAACACATAAATCCTAAAATTCCATAAGTAACCATTGTTTTAGTGAATGATGATAAGATGACTAGGCGCAATCACAAAACGCAGAAAATGTCAAATGTCAACATTGTCAGTTAATATTATAGGTTATAATCTTTATGCACCGACTCAATCACGCATAAAAATAGTAAACTAAACAATTTTCACAGTGTTCTGTTATAATCTTGTAAAAATAATGAATGAGAATGATTTAATAATGAATTGGCGTTGGTGAGCAACTACAGGAATGTGTTAAAATCGTGCTGTGTTTACTTTTTCGTGCTAAGTTTACTGCGACAAAATCTTGCATTAAATACATGACATGATGCATTTCGAAAATTATTATCAGTAACCTGATGATGATTGTAATGTGAACAAATAATTACCTTTTTTGAGTTTCCTCGCTATAGTGAGGGGAAAAGTTTTGTGTTACACACGAGTGCAAATGTACTTCTCGTATGTTAAAACACTCGCTGCGCTCAGGATTCTATTTCAGAACCACTCGCTTTGCTCGTGGTTCAATTATAGAATCCTTTCGCTTGCTCGTGTTTCAATTTCATACTCGCTGGTAAAATACAACTTTGCACCCTTGTATAACAAATAACTATTGCCAGTTCATTATTTCCTATGCTGTTACAATATTTTTTTCACCACACTGCTCGTAAACACGCTGTTTGTCCTTCAATTTCAGAGCGCAAAACTGTGTTTTAATCTCCAGAGGTTAAAGTTTTTTTTTTAATCTTCTGGATAGACTAAAGCAATAACTTATACGGCCTGAGAGTGCAATTAAGCTATGTGACGTTTGAACTAGACAGTACGTTCGAAAACTCAATAGTTTCAAACAGATTCATACACATGAACCTTTCATAATATTATATTCAATATGCTAAAATCCAAATTAAATACCACATTTTGTTGTAAAAGACTTTTAATTAAAAGTTCTAAAAATACGGCAAATAAAAACAATAGGAAAATGAAAGTGTTTTCACTATGCAAATTTCAGAACGCATCCGAATATTTTTTTCTTTTAAAATTACAAGCCACGCCAAGTTAAATATTTGAGGTTATTGTTTTATTATTTGTTGATTTGTTTAATTTTTGGAAGTTGCGAACTTGCAAATAAATACCTTCTAATTTGTTATGTTTGAGTTTTATTTCGCATGTTTCCTCGCTTAAGTGTGGTGATAAATGTTGTGTTTCACTCGGCAGCAAAGCTTGTACCGACCGTGATGCATACAATGTTTTTCATCACACTTGCCGACAAAAAAAAAGTTTTAAGACAAAATATTATTAAATGACGTACTGACATTTCTATTACTCTCTAGGGAAATTCACTTTTCTATTACTCCCGCTACGCATGCAAGCAATGGCATGATGAAAAAATATTAGTCTCGTATAATTCGAGAAGTGTAATTTGTATGTGCATTATTGTAGTATAATTTTTATTTAGGTGTATGTTTTAAATCTCTATTATTCTACACAGAGGAGCCAATAAAACTCGTATAATTAAATATATATATAAAAATAATAAAACAATAACCTCAAATATTTAACTTGGCGTGGCTTGTAATTTTAAAAGAAAAAAATATTCGGATGCGTTCTGAAATTTGCATAGTGAAAACACTTTCATTTTCCTATTGTTTTTATTTGTCGTATTTTTAGAACTTTTAATTAAAAGTCTTTTACAACAAAATGTGATATTTATATATATATATATATCGATCCTTATGAAACTTTAAAATAAATCCCTATTCTGAGTTTCAAAACCTCACAGGCAATGGGAACGCACTTTATTTTTTGGCCAACCCGTATATAAAAACTGAACCTGTTTTTAGATCAGGATTATGAATTTAAAAAGTTTTATATTCAAAACTTTTGACACTTACAGCGTATTTTAATCTCACGCTAATTGGGTGTCCCTAAAGTTGAAAATACCCCTACAATTTCTTTCGTTCTTTAGTTTTATCTGATTTTTTTATTTAATTCCGTTTTTCCATAACATTTTTGAAGGCCTATAAAAGGTATGTATATAAATATGAGTAGTGTGATCACTTTTCTAACCAACAAATTAAAATTTCTTAAACATATAAACAAATAAATTATATCTTTTCTTACAACATAATAAACCTAAACCAACTCTTAGTTTAAAATTTAGGTACTCACCGTATACCACAGTGCTTTCATCGATCCTGTACCTCCTCTGAAAAAATCTACCGAAGTAAACAATTGAAAAAACCCTAACGTAATAGCCGACATCCCACAACAGAAGCAAAATAGCAAGAAATGTTATAATTGTGGCATACATCTTGCTTAATTTGTAATTATTTTTAATTAATTATTATAACTGTACAGCTTTCCACGTTACACACACATCAACACTAGCACTCGGAATGTTTACAGCTGACGGAATCAATCGCTTTTATACTTTCCATCGCGATAAAATGCGGTAGCTAAACTGAGATTAGGTACAACCTGTCCTCGGTCCTCGGTATATGTACAGTCGAAGACAAAATAAGGGGTATACAAAAACGTTCAAAAATATGTCCCAGTGCACTCTAATTCTGTGTAATAAGAACGTCGTAACATATTTATGAACGGATTCTTTCGATACTTATTTTTGCACTTGACTGTAGTACCCAACTTCGGATCTGCAGCAATTAATTAATGGAAATGTCACCTTTCTTTTATTCTGAATACTGGTGTTTTTCCCGTCAAGTGATTATTGCAGATACGAAGTTGTATAAGTATAGCAGCGCTATTCATCCTTAGTAAACAACAATTGAACCCTCAAATAGGTACACTTTTTGCTCTAAATCTGCCGAACGAACGAATTTCAGGCAAAAGTATTTTTTCCCATGGGATTGATTTATACGAGTAAAGCGCGAGCTTTATTTAGATTTTATGACTTCACTATCAGGGGTCACAGTGAATGTTTATCAAATTTTGGAAACTATATTAATTAGGTATAGGTACCTTTTTGTTTTAATAATGATATGATAAATATGATTTTGGTATTGTATTCAACTTTTTGATACAATTTAATCGCTCTGTGGGATACAAAGTTCATGACCTATTTTTCCTAGATCACTTTATGTATGCAAATTTTCGCTTTTCTGATTTTTTAAAATATGTTTTAGACTTACTCGTGATAGTCTTGACTCATGTAGATACCTAAGATTGTCTAAATTTCCTACATAAACCTTTTTTTCAAAAAAAATCTAAAAATCATAAACCTTTTTTTAATTATCTACGACACACATTAGTGCAATTTGAAATTAGCGGATGGCTGTTAAAAGACGATTCGTCTCTATAATCAACCATAAGAAAAAATCGAAGACGGTTACATTTGTGAAAACTACAAAGATATGCAATCCTACAAGAACTGAGCTTAACTAAGAAATTATAATCCACACTCATTACTGCTTTATTGTTGACTAAGGCCATATTTGAGGTATGTACCTAATATAAATAAAGATTACTGAATTAAAATTTTGGGTTAAAAATTTCAAATAACGCCCGACACACATTTCAAAAGGCCTGAAAACCTGAAATACAGTTTTGTTCACTGTTTATGTTATTAAATCATATTTATAAATCCCTCATCAACCTGTCTCAGTCCACTGCTGGACGTAGGCGTCTCCTACTAACTATGCGTATACACGCATTAGGAGGTAAATGCCCATAATCACCACGCTGGGCAAGCGGATTGGCGATCGCAGTAATGTGTCCACTATGATGACGCTGCTGCCCACCATCAATCAAATTAAAGAATGGTCAGTGACACTTCTATCCCTTAGTCGACTCTTACGACTCCCGCGGGAAGAGTTGGGGTGGTGACAAAATGTATTCTTACTGCCGTCACCACACGACGCGAAATCCAAAAATTACTAAAGAGTTTCATTTTGAGAAACTAAGTGTTCTGCTGTTATTTCCACCTAATCCTAGTACAATCGCTGTCAGGTACGGAAGCGGCCATGGTGTTCTAAACTATCTAAACACGTAGTACGAGTAATGCCATGGCCATCAACTATAACAATAGAGGCCTGTACCAGTACCATGACTTTTTAGGAAAGGTAAGTTTTTCAACACATTTATGTAAAATTTGGTTTTGTTTACATCGTTTTTAAATATAGTTTTATTTATTTGAACAAAAGTTCTGAAAACTTTCCACCAGGATTAAATTTAATCTTATGTAAAATGTGAGGTAACGTAAGGTACTTGTAATAATATGAAGCGTTCGTAGTTTTTATTTATATAATTAAGCTTCGTAAGCATCGCAACCAAAATAAATGTAAAAGTATTTACGAGGGTCACACTGAAAGTTTTGAGTTTCACCCACTTAGAGATCAGGATCACTCAGTGTATAGAAACAATTATTTTCTGAAAATATAACTCTTAATATTTTTTTTTTGGTATAATTAATATTTTATCCAGTTAGCACCTGCATTTTAGGATTTTATGCCATTTGAAAAATGTGTGTCGGGCGATTTCACAATTTTCATTCGTTTTTTTTTTATTACAGACATGGGCTTATATTCTTGTTTGGTAACAAAGGCCGGTTCTTGTAGGACTGCTTATAATAGTTTTCACATTTTTTTTTGCTTTAGATTTTTTCTTATTGATGATTAAATAAATCTACGTCTTTTAACAGCCATCCCATAATTAATCTCAAATTGCACTTAAAATGTGGTAAATCATAGAAAATTCACAAAAAGTTTTATCTCAGGAAATTTGGCCAGCCTGATTCACTAGGAAAAAATCCAATATAAACATTTTTTCTTAAAAAATCTGTTTTCTGAATGGACCACCCAAACCTTCCATACTGAATTCCGAAAACTGAAAATTTGTATACAAAATGTGACCTAGGAAAAATGGGTTGTGAGCTTTGAATGTTGGTTCTATTGTATTAAAAATTTGTACACATTATGAAAAAGATTTAAGGAAAGGCGAGAATTAAAACAAAACATGCATAATTGATAGTTTCCTAGATGCTCGAAACTTTCAGTGTGACCTACATATTTACTTATTTTTATGTTTTTAGATATTCGTAAAATTAGGATTTTTTGGGTGTTGATTTTTGTTGGGTTTTATGTGTAGGTACAGGTACATAAACATGAAGCCGTAGAACTGAACATTGATTATTATGTAAACTATTTCAATCATTTGTCACTTTCTCCATACAAGTGTAATAATACTAATAATAACCGGACTAATCAATCTAATCATTATTAGTCCTCTCCAGCGGCCCTACCGCAAATTTCGAAATCCGCAAATTTCGAGGAGTTGTCTCTCTCACTCTTATAACGCCTTCGTTGGAGTGACAGAAAAATCCTCAAAATTGACGAATTTCGATTTTCGCGATAATGAAATTTGCCTTGAACATTTTATTGAAATCGCAGAGTTAATAGTCTTGGACATTTTTAGCTGATGGATGTTTCAATCTTTATAGGTAGGTACTTACTAATATAGCGTATGAATCTTAATTTCTTTACTATAATAAGAATAATGGGTATAAGAAAATATTAATGGGTTATGGTAATGGAATGGTTAGGTACCTACTGCCATCATACTGATAACGTGGCAGACGATGAATTTGCGCCGACTAGATAAGCCCCTGTAAACACCGTCGCAAGGAGTAGCCAGGTGCAACACCGGTGTAGGCGGCTGAGAGGTATACATTTTGTAACTTGCCTACGAGTTACCTACCTTGTAACTTCCCTGCCAGTTACCTACCTCGTAACTGCCCTACCAGTTACCTACCTCGTAACTTCCCTATCATGACGAAACGGTTACAATTGACGAGAAAAGGCTAGACCAGAAATTCCACGATCCAAACTTTGCTATTTATTATCTTAAATCAACCTTATCTAACAGATCTTTATACCCACTGTAATGTAAGTGATATTGAAATTATTTAATAGTAAAAGTATTCAAAACCCAAACAAATTCCGGATCTTGAATAAATTGGTTCATATCTGTGGGGTCGGAAAGTGTGATCTCTAATTAACATTTTAGATCATTCTTCGCCGTTTCCATTTGCATGCGAAATATGTTACAATTAAAAACTTTTCCTATAATATTTATGATAAAGGAGGGTCATGACCCCCGCTCCGGGTCGTTCTTGATGCAAAGGTTGTCCAATTTGTCCATGGCTGTTCGTTGCGCGTGATGGACACGGAACACGAACACCTTTGGATCTGTGTCCTACCTTGAGCTGACCGCGAGTAACGTTTACATTTGCGTGATTTACTGTCTGCTGTAGTTTCATACTCTGACTGGTACGTAGGTATATTGATGCGAGCGAAAAGTATAGAAAGTATAGATAGTTATGCAGTCCATACAATTAGTTCACGCCACTAACTTGTGGTAAAGACACTTGCAGCCGGTATATCGTCGACCGTAGGTTCAATTAGGGTAAGGGACAAAATGGCGAAAATGAGTTAAGTATACAGTTTTGTTCAGAATTTTGCGCTCTTTCGAATGGTATATATAAAAAAATTCTAGCTTTAAAAAAATGTTCCTTACCCTACTTTTTTTTAGGGTGTAGCGGATCAAATTAGCTCCAAAAAATAAAGTAATTAGAAAAAAATTCTACACAGCTACTAAGAATTAGTGTAATGAACGTAAGCAACCGAATTTAAACAAGGTAACCGGCCTTGCACTTAGGGAATGACCCTTACACGGTTTATTTTTGATGAGAAAATAACAAAAGTGTTATTACGCTAATAATTTTGGTATCGAAAAAAAATATTTTGCCGATACCCTAAAGTGATTGCGTTTTGTATTGAAATAATTGTTCCTTACTTTAATTTGCTCGCATAGTAATTTGTACGATGTGTGCGTTACGCTAATTTTTTGTATGTTATGTTTAAACTTTATACTTGACAGAATATTTATATGACGGAATGAATGAATAATTTAATATTATTATAGATACTTAAATACATACGAGTAGACAGCCATGACCAAGGAACAAATATTTGTGATAAATAAAGACACAAATAATGCCCTCGCCGGGATTCGAACCCGAAGTAGTGTAGCTTTAAAACTGGAAGTACATTCAAAAGTGCTTTTGCTATGCTTATTTGAATAAAAAAAAGATTGCGTTGACTTTGACCATGTTGTGCAGAGTTGCTGCTAGGAAGACTCAAGATTTTGTAGAAATCATTACACAAGTCTACGAACAAATAAAACATGGAAGCCGCATGCCATACCAAATTGCCTTTCAAAAACGGTCCTGAATTTTACTTGACAAATGTCACCACCTCTTCAATGCATCACGGTATTGAATTTCCATGTCAACCTATAAAAACTTAAATCGCCATTTAAAAATAGTTGTGATTGGTCCATCAATGTTTTGATTAGCCATATTCTATAAACATTTGTCAAAAATGTTGCACCGAAATATGCGCGGTGTTAAGAAAAGCGCTATGTCCTGCCCATCTTGGCACATTGAACACGTTACACGTCCATGTTATATAATTATTGGTCGCAGACACAAGTGATCACGTTCAGATATATGAAATCTATTGTGTAAAATCGCGACAAGGCATGAACAAAAAATTATCCTAATTAAAGGGGTGTTCTGCGCAGTATGCAAAATATACAAACTAAAATCAATTTCACCATTTATTTCCCAATGATACGCCATTTTTATTTCATACATGCTTATTAAAAATTAGAAACAATACAAGTACTTATAATATCGAAGACTTTTGAAAAACTCAAAGCTAATATATGAATAAAAATTATATAAACAAAATCTGTACTAATAGGTAATAATAAAATATGAAGTAATTTCTTCCAACTCTTTACTTTGCCATCATTTCTTATCCAAGGCTTCCGATAACAAAGTTCATTAAGTAAATTATAAAATGGAATTATAGTGTTTTCAACCGAATTTAAAAAAGGAAGAGGTTCTCAATACAACTGCTTGCGATTTCGATGGTTCTTTTTTTATTCGAAAGCTGATGGTCCCATTATAATTTGGTCCAGTTCTGATAATTATAAGTCTTAATTGGCATTAAGCATGTGCATTGTGCACGACAATTGGATGAATAACTCGATACCACGTCAACCGATTTCCATAAATAATTTTTTCACCGACTTCAGAATATACCGAGTTAGTCCCGTTGGCATCAAGTTGGGGTCTGATTATGGGATCTTGGAGATATCGGTTGAAGTCGGTTTTTTTTAATGATTATTGATATCGCTTGTCATGCAGAACTCTTCGATCGGGAAACATTATCATATCAGAGACCACGTTACTCATGGCAGAATTTTTCATGGCCATGTTTTTGGGGGGCGTACATTGCGGACAAGCCATGTCACCCCCACGCATCGTGTCCTCGCAGTATATCTGTTGACCATCGCAGCGGCTGAAGCCCGAGTACCCCTCTTGCTGGCAACATTGCCCCGGTTTGTCTGCCTCTGACCCGCACGCGTTATCGCAACTTGGTGCACGCTTTTCAGCTTGGCTGACAACAGCCACAACGAATAGAAGAAAAAGGGTAGTCTTTAAATGTTTCAATGCAGCCATGATGAGTAACTGTGAATATTGTTTTCTATGCTGGATTTATATTGGCTGTAAAGGAAAATTAACAAGGAAAATTTTCCTTTAGGTTCAGGTTTGCCTTCATCTGTTCTTTTTAGTCGTAGTTATTATCAGTCTGCGGGACGTTTTGGTTAAGCTTAAAGTGGTGCCGGTACCACAGAACAATTAGAACATCGATAGGTACTCTCGATAGGTTTTCTGCACCACCTACTACCTACATTTTTAGGGTTCCGTAGCCAAAATGGCAAAAACGGAACCCTTATAGATTCGTCATGTCCGTCTGTCCGTCTGTCCGTCTGTCCGTCTGTCACAGCCGATTTACTCGGAAACTATAAATGCTACAGTAACGAAATTTGGTGAGAATATGTGTTGTATGAACCGCTACAGGATTATGATACTAAATTGTAAAAAAAACCATTGGGGTGGGGGCCCTCCATACATGTAACTGAGGGATAGAATTTTTTTTTTAGTTTTACATAAGCGTGTGGGGTATTAATAGAAAGGTCTTTGAAAATGATATGAAGGTTTATACATCACATTTTTGTTTAAGCAAATCGTTTTCGAGATATCAGCTCTCAAAGTCTGAAAAATGTGTCCCCCCCCCTCTATTTTTTAAACTACGCAATATAAAATTCTGAAAAAAATATATGTTATGCACATTAATAAATTCTATCAACGATTTTTGGTTTGATTAAATTATCTCCTATAGTTTTTGAGGTAGGTTGATTTAACTGTATTTTTTTAATAATAAATTGATAATGGTACGGAACCCTTTGCGCGCGAGTCCGACTCGCACTTGGCCGGTTTATTGTAATCGTGTCTCCACTATCCAAAGGTTGTCTGAAAGAGATCGCTTTTTAGCGATAAGGCCGCCTTTTGTGACCTCTGTTTTTTGTATTTCTTTTGTTTTGTGAACTTTTGTTCTTTATTACGTGTGAGGTGTGCAATAAAGAGTTTTGTATTGTATTGTACTCTAGTTCACAATCGAACTATTTCAGTCACTTTTTTATGTCTCTGGTTTTTATGGGTATATTCTCCTACACGCTTAGAACATGATTGGTGCGACAGTATATCGCAGCGAGATAGATTTCCCGTCTTTTACTTAGTGTACGAATTACATAATGCGACATAATATTATTCTCATTTATACTAGTTTATTGAAATAATCCAAGTTATAATACTATACCTGTTAAAAAAATTATTATAATTTATGTTATGAATGATAAAAATGATTATTATTTGTGTTAAGACTGTCAATAATTTTTTAAGTAAGTTATATTTAACTGATAAAGATCTGTTAAAAAAGAAAAAAGTACATTATTTAGGTTTCTTTCTGTCATAATTATTTTTAGATAATTACTGTGTGGTAAAACTATCAAACATAATAACTTACTTTTTACCTGAATACTCAAACGAGATTCTGATCAGCTTTATGTATGTATCTTTGTTTATTTTTTGACAAGAAATAAATATTATTACGAAAATAATTATGTTTCATTCCAAGAAAAAACTTAGCGTAGGTACAGGTTAGGGAATAAGACATTTGAAGTAAACCACACAAACAATAGGACTTGAATTTCCAATACACATTTAGACAAAATAACTTATTTTTTTTCTTATTTTTCAAAACGGATCATCCTTACGCTAAAACTCACGTAGCATATTTTTACAAATACACTATCTTACATTATTTTGCTTTTATTAAAAAAATCATTAAAATACCCTTACTTTATTTTTTTCTAATGATATTGGATCTGTAAATCGAAGTCAAATTAGCGTAAGGGACATGACTAGAAATCGCTACGAGTGTAATCGACGTTAGTAATGAAACACATTAGAGTAACGGACACCAATTTTCCTTATTATTTAGTCTACGTAAATAAATACTATTTAGGCGGAAAGAGCACCAAAATATAAGAATACGTATGAAATCGGAGCCAGGAAAGGTCAAATACAATAAAAGTTATGAACGAATAAGCAGAAAAAAAAACTTTGTTGGGCTCTCCTGTAAAGTCGTATTTTGTCCCTTACCCTAATTGAACCTACGGTCGACGATATGGGTTTATTCAAATGTTTATATTTATTAGTTAAAGGGCTGATTTTTCAATCGCCAGATAAACTTATTCGTTAGTTAAAATTATAACTATCCTTTTCTAAAGTCATCAGTCAAAACAGGATAGAGCTAGCGTTTATCTGACAGATACTGTTAACTGGCAATTGAAAAATCAGTCCTAAGGGTTTTGCTACCCCGAATAAAACATATCTGTCAGATAAATGTTAGCCGCCCTTTTCTTTTATAAGCCTGCGGAAAAGCATAGTGATAATTTTATCTGACAGATATATTTAGCCGGGGATTATGAAACAGGTCTCAAATGCGTTAAATATGTACCTTTGTGAATGTTTATTTTTTTTATAAATGTTTTATTAGTTTACATAAATTTAAAACCAAAAATAATACCTTAACCATGTGTATTTTTATAATTATATTTTTATCTGGTTTTCTCAATTATGTTCGATTTTATTTCTCTGGAATATTATTTTTATTTACAAAACTGTACAATTTATATTCATAAATTAATTGAATCTAATTTACCATTACACTGAAAAATAAGTATTTGTATTCAGTCAAAACAATTCAAAACCAAAATAGACAGGGGTCAATTGAAAAAAAATTACATAATTAAAGGCCTTTAATGAAAATAAAATTTAACGCCATATTTTTTTTGTTCCGAAATTAAAGGAGGGTGGGCAAATTGGCCTATTAACCAATAACGACAAACGGTATGCCTCTGGATAGCTTATGTTAAGCTCCGTAACTTTTACTATGGCAGGAACTTCCAAATATGTGCGTGAAGAAACTTAATAGCACTTAAAAACTGGGAGTTACAGAGTATTTAACTATCGCAAGTGTTCGTGATTGACAGTTAGTGACCGTCATTATTACTCGTTCCGAATAAGTCTTAAATTAGTAAAGTGTTTAATTTCCGCAAATATGTCGTAATCTCGTAAGATATTCTGTATACCTATGTATATAAAAATACATTTACGGATCGTTGTATGTTGTGCAAAAAATATTCAAAGGTGAATATTACGAAATAAATGTCTCATTGGTAAATAATTGTTTTAGCTATAACTTTTTTCTCACAGCAGTTAGACCATCTCTCCCTAAACAAAAATTGTAGAGTACAAAATAATCTTTCCAAAAATATATAGTTTGTTGTTATTGGCTATTAGGCCAGGGTCCATACATTTTTGCCCATCCTCCTTTTGTGTGTGACTTTTGGCAGTGAGAAAAGGCGTCAAATTCAAATTTTCTATGAGCGATTAACAATGCCAATGTAAACGCGCCTTCATTTTTAGGGTTCCGTAGCCAAAATGGCAAAAACGGAACCCTTATAGATTCGTCATGTCCGTCTGTCCGTCTGTCCGTCTGTCACAGCCGATTTACTCGGAAACTATAAATGCTACAGTAACGAAATTTGGTGAGAATATGTGTTGTATGAACAGCTACAGGATTATGATACTAAATTGTAATAAAAACCATTGGGGTGGGGGCCCTCCATACATGTAACTGAGGGATAGAATTTTTTTTTTAGTTTTACATAAGCGTGTGGGGTATTAATAGAAAGGTCTTTGAAAATGATATGAAGGTTTATACATCACATTTTTATTTAAGCAAATCGTTTTCGAGATATCAGCTCTCAAAGTCTGAAAAATGTGTCCCCCCCCTCTATTTTTTTAAGAGCGCGATATAAAAGTCTGAAAAAAATATATGTTATGCAAATTAATAAACTCTATCAACGATTTTTGGTTTGATTAAATTATCTCCTATAGTTTTTGAGGTAGGTTGATTTAACTGTATTTTTTTAATAATAAATTGATAATGGTACGGAACCCTTTGCGCGCGAGTCCGACTCGCACTTGGCCAGTTTTTTTTTTATATCTGACGCCTTTTTTGACTGCCAAAGGTTGTTGTACAGAGTACACACTATAATTAGTATGGCTAACTTTCGTAACGCAATTTCCGTGATCGTGAAATTTTAGTAAAAGGGCGAATTTCATAAATATAGGTTACATTTCATTACATTGAAGTTAAATTTTTAACTTTTTACGTTTTTTATACTTCTTAAGGGCTGATTTTTCAATCACCAAATAACTGCTATCTATCCGTTATTTAAAATTATCACCATCTTTTTCTCAAATCATCAGTCAAAAAAGGACAGAGCTAATATTTATTTGACAGATATTGTTAAATGGGGATTGAAAACTCAGTCCTTAACCTTTTAAACGCCTTCCCTTTTGCATCAAACTGTGACATACATATATACACGCCAATATCTCTACTAATGAACAACGAAAATAAACCTTATCTGTCAGTAAAACGGTTGCTTTGACAGCATACTCGATGACCACTTTAGTGGCTGCTGGCGTGGTAGGCATGACAACTCACAGCCACTTTAGCGGTTCTTGGCGTTCAAAGGGTTAATGAAAAACGCTCGCGAAAAGTGAAACAAAAGATGGTTATATTTCAAATGTTTTAATAATCAAAAAACGCCTACGATTAAATGTACATGGTACAATAAATAGAAATAAACAATTCACACTACCATACTTCATTAAATTCCACACGCTTACACCGGGGTTTCCGTGTGTGAATGTTTGCCATTTGTAACTTAAAAAATAACAGAGTAGTTAAAAAAAATCATAACTAAAAAAGTAATCGTACCAATACAACTTAATCAATAGTACACGACTCACAGATTTATTATTCATTAGTTTCATTACCTACGCATGATATTCATGATAAGCTTCTCGTATAATTTTATTACTACACTTTTTCAAATCATTCCCGCACCGAAAACACCGATGTATGCACAATGCACGTCATAAGCCATCAATGTCCATTACATCAAACAGTGCAACAAAAGGAAACATAAAGACTGTACACGATGAAATTTGGGTATATTTTACTTGGATTATCTTTTTACATATTTGCATCTTCAATGAGTTTTTTTATTTTGCGTAACCTGTGGTTAAAAAAGGATATTAAAAAAAACATGTTTGGGCGTAAGCGAGTAAAAGCGAATAATACCTAATATTTTTTGTCCAGAATATTTTATTCATCTTCCTTCACCTCTTACCACGACGCCACAATATTTATACAAGCCCTTTGGCTCTTCAACTTACTAAAAATGTACAATGTGCCTATTTTCAACTTAGGTTAGTCAGGAAAACTTTTTACTCCGAGGACTAAATGGGGTTTCGAATGGGATGTTGCAAAAAGAGGATTTCATAATGTAATAAACCATAGGGTTTATAGAGTTAGACTTAGTATAACGGCAGAAAAAACCGGCAAATAGTGTCAGAAAGTCATGGAATAAAAAGTGTAGGCACAGTACAACGTGTGAAGGTAAAACTCGACGACAAATTATTTAATTATGGTCGCATTATATTACATTGGGTAAATCGTCAGTAACTGGCCACCTATTAATAACTGGCCACCTGTGGGTACGTAGTAAAAATTAATTCTGTTTATAGGTAAATAGAACGCATTTTAGTAACAGAACGGCCAGTTATTGAACGAGTGGCTAGAAGGAAAATCTCCTGTAACTGGCCATTTTTCTCATACAAAAATGAGTTCTCTTCACCTTTAAATATAATTCATTTCTAATTTAAGGTGGCCAGTAACTAAAACTTGGCCAGTTATTACTTAATACCTATACAGGGTGTAATCGTTAAGTGTTGCCAGGCCATAATTCAGTAAATATAGCATATACCAGAAAACTTCTAACTGATATTGAAAGTACGTTACCCAACAAAATCAAAAATTATGGCCTGGCCACACTCAACGATTACACCCTGTATACCTTCTATTAAAATGAACTTCCTATAAATAGAAATCATTTATAACAAAAGGTGGCCAGATACTAAAATTGGCCAGGTACTGACCATTTACCCTAGATTATATTTACGACTAAAAATAAGGTGTGATATTAAAATATTAAACCTACTAGGTATGTACGGAAAAGTAAGATCTACATGTTGTAGACTATGTGATAAAGAAGCTACATGTGACTAAATTAAAATTAATCTTTATCGTGCGTATTATTACTTCAGGATTAGATATTGTTCTATTAAGCGTTTAGCTGCATACATTAAAATACTCACTTGCAATTAGAAAAAAAAATAAAAAACAACAAACATACAAACTGTATGCTAAATGGAATCATAATTATTAAATAAGTACTTATGTTATTTGTATGCTGCCTTAAAAAGTGACGTTGAAGTAATTCTTAGTATTTATCACTAATAATTAAAACCGTTTTTTATAATTATAAAAATAGTGTCAATAAAATTAAACAAATGCCCAATATGAAAGTAACATAATTGCAAAAATAATATCACACGTTTAATAACGGTAACCATATTCAGCAAATATTAGGGTTGCGGATTCTCATTCAGTATATTGACTTCTGAAGGGGTTAAAATTATAGCGCCCGACTATCCGTTTTTTTTTAGTAACACAGTAAAAAATGCAAATTCTATATCGCGGCGGACTATATATCATAATATTCATAATCATTCATGAAATATATTTAAACACATTAGTTGAGATAAAAAAATAGTACTGCTTTAAGTACCAATAATTAAATAGTTTACCTTACTCCTGAATTATTTATTATACCTAGTATGATACCTACTTAAAATACTTCAATCACATCAAATGTGCAGACTAAAATTGCAGCTAATACAATGTACTTTAATTAACGGCACGTCTTGTTTTATTAATCGATAACAAAACTGATGAACGGATTCGCATCACTGTAATTTCAGGCATAAAAATTGTTTTAAACAGTGGCTTTTGAGCCCCCAGCACCAATTTTGATTCCTAAGATTTTATTAACATATTATTAACATTGCAGAATCAAATACAAATCTTTTAGGACAAAGCATCTAAGAAATCCTCCTAATGCGTCTACACGCATAGTTAATAGGAGAGCTACGTCCAGCAGTGGACTATCATAGGCTGATGATCTAACAAAAGCTTTGTGTCACCGCAACAATGTATTCTTATTAAATACTTTTATTGTTTTGTGTTTTAAGTAGTTCCACTACTATTTATTATAAATTTGGAATATGACATCAAATATTTATAAAGCATCTAAGGGTTTAACAAAGACGTTTAGTCAAATCACATAAGAAGTGTTAAAGATTTAGGTATAGGTACTAATAGTATTAATAATTTAAAAATAGATGAACTCAAGTTCCCGTCACTACTACAGTTACAGTTAGTCATATTATTATCCATTTATGATATCTTTTTTGATGCTTGTTAGCAGATACCTAAAAGTACCCTCCGAACCGAAATCAAAGGATAGTTCTATCGTCCATAAAGCATTGCCTTAAACCTTTATATCCAGCGACAAATGTGGAATACATCCCAAAACAATTCAATGTAACAAATGCTACACGTCAGTCTTTAGCATTCTACTCTAACCCTTACTCCTAATGCCCTGGCCACGACATCGGTCTAATAAGGCGACCGGCTTAACGGAAAACGTAGGGTGCTCCCTCTCGTACCCATAACGGCATCCCGCTCCAACTAATACATTCGCTCGCCGCTGGTCGCTTTAGACCAATGTCGTGGCAGGGGCATAACCCTTCCTCCTAAGCTTCTTCAAGAGATTGGTACGACCGTGTCTTTGTTTTGCTCAACCCGACGGGAGCAATGTATGAGGTTTTACTCTAATCCTTCTTCCTTAGCCTAGCGCTCGCAGTTTCCAAGCACTGCTGCCATTGGACGACTTCCTCGGGAAAGGTTTTCATAGTGTCAGCAGCAGCGACGTCCGCCATTGCCGTCGGTACGTCCAGGCCAACTATGTGCGTTCGCGATAGGACTAGGGCTCGCACGAAATTATCTTTCAATGTGATGAATTTGTGCTCTAGGAAGATCGTCTTTTCGTCCCAACACAACATCTGTAACAAGAAAGAGTACTGGGTTTTTACAATGCCTTTGCGTTGCGTCCCTTCAAAGATAGTGCCAGTCACGAAGTCGCGCAGATTTGATAAAACTAACTTTTAATAAAATCACAATACGAAACCGAAGCTCTAACTAAATACGTATCTATACTCTAATGACTATTACATGGCAATAGAAAGTATAACTAATTTTAGTACTATACGTCGCGTCAGAAGTACCGTATTTTTTTTATGCTATAGGTGGCAAACGAACAGACGAATCGCCTGATGGAAAGCAATTAACGTCATGAATTTTGATAGTAGGTACTTTTCCGCACGACCTGGTAGATACTGCCGAGATAGTCTGGTTTTCAACACATAATGCATTTAAAATGTTGTATGATAGTCACCGACACTCGTCCTGACGCTTACTTTCCACAGTTGTATCATAAATAATTATTTTCTTCTTTCCGATCTGAACGGGCACAAGAAAACCCACGAACACAAGAAAATTGGCAAAATAATATTTCTATTAACTTGGCGCGCGCCGCCAAGTTAGTAGATTGTATTCATGTATAATTGATGTAACTTTTGATTGTGTGGCATTGACGCGACTATCGTCATACGAACTCACAAGTTTAACCGGGCGGCGTAGACATAACGTCGCGCTCCGATAAAAAAGAAACACTAAATACATAGAAAATCCTGCAAACATTCGGCCAACGGCCCGCGAAGGGTTTAGTTGCAACTCGCAAGCCTCTTTGGCTATTTCGTATATCATTTAGGTAGATAATATATGTTACAGGGTTAAGTTCGCCTTTGTACCTGTCTAATTTATTGTGAATTTAATATGTGTATTTTTACCTGTTTTTGTGTACAATAAAGAATTTACATACAAAATCATGAAACTCATCGAAGGTCATAAACATTAACAGAAAATATAATTATAAATCGGAGGTGACAGTTACAAAAATACATATTAACAAAATGCGGCCCGCGTCACTTTAATTCACTACTACTCGTATATGTGGCCCTAGGCTGCTAAAAGGTTGCCGGCCGATTTACAGACGTGAAATCGTTTTTACCACATATTGTAGGTTTTGGAATTTTCCTAAATTTGTATAATCTAAACCAAAAAAAATACAAAACTGTCGTTAGATTGGTTCGTAAACACAAAAAAAAACACCTAAACTGTGTGGTGAGCCGGGTTTTTTGTCACGATTTGCTATTTATAATATCTACGGAGTTATCCGATAATAAAGTTAGTTACATATTTTTTAGTACAGGGGCCTATTTCTCGTACATTACAAGTTCACAAGTCTACAAGTTTACATATAAAACTCAATTGCACAAGTGTGTTTTAATTCTGTTTCTCTAACAAATGATTCTACAAGTGCTACATGGAGGTAGCACTTGTAGTAATCATAGAGTAAAAAAGAGGTTTATTTACTAAGCAAAGTGGAAACGCAATGGCCATTATAAATGTTATGTTAATGTCATTGTCACTCATGTGCATCATAATCTTCATAAGAAGAAAATACGTCCTTTTAAAATTTAAGTGACAATATATGTCATCTACTATTCTACAATAAAATGGCCGACTTGTGTCTGGCATGTGTCAGGGGAATGTATGTAGTGTATAAAATACAAGTAGTTATGAATAGCGTTTCTTAAAAATATTAATCACAAGTGTAAAATCAACGTCAGTTTCGTCAATCACTCTTAGAATGTTTACAAGCCCTAGGGTGTCCGTATTTTTATATGATAAGGTGAATTCGTTAATAAATTACGCTAACCTTTAATAATATATTGTTTTGTTTTTGTGAAATAGCTCAAATTGTATTCTTAAATATTTTTTTGAGTTAATAATGACATCGTGATTTACACGAAAGAATGCAAAATCAATACAAGTAGTAATAATGATGTCTAAATGCTACACGTACGTATGTATATTAAAATGGTCGAAATTAGAATTGAAATGCCCGATAATCATAGCAATAAATAGCTTAAATATTAATTTTTATTTTACTAAAGACATCTAGCGACCAATAGAATAATCAAATTGGCGGCGAGTAGGTGAACTAGAATCGTCAAATGCTTCGCATAACGCTTATGTCTATGGTTTTAAAACTGTGTATGCGGTCCTAGTACAACTGGTGATTGACAGTAGCTCGCGGCCTTCATAGGGCTACCCGTCTCTTTTTTATCAATACAATCAATAAGGGACTAGTAGCCCGTGAGAAGAGCGCGTGTTGGTGTTGCGCATAAGATATTATGCTAGCCTGATGCCTACGTTACTCTAAAATATCTATCAGTCTCAATTACTATGTATTTCTATCCCGTATGTATATGCCCCAGCAGCACCACAACGTGATAAAGCTTACAATAAAAAGAGAGGCATAGATTTTGGAACTACTCTTACGGTTTTATAAGCATGCTGTACCTAGATTTGTATTTTTATTGGTTTATGTCAAATAATATTTAACACTATAAAATAATCCCTTCATTTATCGATGAATAATGGATTTATAATAAATCAAACTTTTCGCATTAAGTGACAATTACACTTCGTCGTTGTTCGTCTAATGCATCATGCGTCGTTACTAAGCAACAGACTTTGCTTTAGGTGCACGGCTCAGTGTAATTCCCGCATTAAAGTGGTTTGATTTCCATATAAGTACGGTTAGCACATGATTGGTGCGACAATATGTCGCTGCGAGATAGATTATCCGTCCCTCTTTTATTAATATAGTAAGTAAAAGACGGGAAATCTATCTCGCAGCGACATACTGTCGCTCCGAACATGTGCTAAGTGTTGTTTATTCATATCTAGCAGCGCCATCTACAACAGTTTTTTAAATATGGAATAATGGAATACTGTGATGTTCTATTCATATGTCAACAAATAAACAGTCTTGTCTTCGGTTAGCAACCACATTGGTGTTTTCATTATAGGTTATGGGGTTTTTCAAATGAAAATTATGTGGGGTAGTCCAGAATTAGATTACTATTAGTTTGCATGTAGTGTTATGTGTAGAATCAGTGATCTGTGACATAATTACAAACCGAGGATGTCGTCACCGAATTATGTGACCAATGTACCCAAGCTCAGAGGCCGAGAGAACTATAGCGAATGGGTATTCGCTGCAGAGAATTTTCTGATACTGGAGGGGACGCGAAAATTCATTACTCGTAAGCCAGACACGGCTGCTACCAGTTCAGAAGCTGCAGAAGATGAGAGAGCCAGAGCGAAATTGATTTTGACAATCGAACCTTCCCTTTATGTCCATGTGAAAGGCGTGAAAACTACGTATGAATTGTGGGTTAAACTTAAAAACTTATTTGATGACTCTGGTTTCACCAGGAGAATTACGTTGTTGCGAAATTTAATTTCTATTCGGCTGGAAAATTCCAAATCAATGACAGATTACGTAACAAAGATGGTAGAAAATGGTCAAAAATTAAGTGGTACGGGTTTCAATATCAGTGATGAATGGATTGGCTCGCTTTTATTAGCAGGTTTGCCCGAAAAATATTCCCCAATGATCATGGCAATAGAGCATTCCGGAATTTCCATCACGACAGACGCCATCAAAACGAAACTTTTGGACATGGATGACAAAAATTCAAATTTGAACGGGAATGGGAATGAGATTGACAGTGCATTCGCGAGTGCGTCAAGTTACCAATACAATAAGAAAAATAAACCTCGAATTGTCTGTGGTAAACAGGATGGCGGCGAAATGTCAAGCGTGTCAACGTCAAAAGTGAAAATTAAATGTTTTCGATGTAAACAGACCGGCCATTATCGAAATCAATGCCCGAATGCTGAAAATAACTCGATGTTTGTGAAAAATAGTACGCGAAAACAGTCGCATGCATTCAGTGCCGTGTTTTTAAGCGGTGAATTTAAGAAAAATGACTTTTATATTGACAGTGGATGCAGTATTCATTTAACGGCTAATGAAAGTTGGGTTATGAATGCATCATACGAGCCGGCTATTCGTGAGATTGTTGTAGCCAACAAGGAATGTGTTCCAGTGTTGTGCGCCGGTAGCTTGCAGATTGCGACTGTGACTCCCGACAGTGAGTTCGACATAACTGTTGAAAATGTTCTATGCGTACCGACTTTAACAACAAACCTTTTATCGGTAAGCCAACTGATAAAGAAAGGAAATAAAGTAGACTTCACAGAAAAGGATTGTAAGATTTACAATAAGAGTGGATTGCTGGTTGCTACGGCTACTTTGACGAACGGCGTTTACAAATTGAATATGCCTGAAAATACGACTAGTGTTGCAATGGCAGTGTCTGCGGAAACCTGGCATCGTCGTCTGGGACACGTTAATGGTTCGTACATGGCGAAAATGAAAGATGCAGTAGAGGGTTTTAGCATTGGCGACAGGATAGACATCAGTAAATGCAAGGTATGTTGTGAGGGCAAACAATGCAGACTACCTTTTCCAAATAATTGCAACAGAAGTGATTCCTTACTTAACGTCATTCACATGGACATAGCTGGTCCAATGGAAGTCGCATCCATTGGAGGATCGAGATATTACCTGCTATTTGTGGACGACTACAGTCGTATGGTATTCATATATTTTTTGAAAGAAAAAAGTCAAGCTTTTGATTGTTTCAAAGAGTTTAAAGCTAAAGTCGAAAATGAACTTAATAAGAAAATCAAGATTTTAAGAAGTGATAATGCTCTTGAATTTTGCAGTAAGAAGTTCACCGAGTTCCTGAAGTTACATGGAATACTGCACCAGAGAACCAACCCTTATTCGCCTGAGCAGAACGGATTATGTGAGCGGCAGAATCGCAATGTCTGTGAGAAAGCTAGATGCCTATTATTCGATGCTGAGCTTCCCACAGAGTTCTGGGCAGAAGCGTGTAGTTGTGCAGTTTATCTCAGGAACAGAACAATAGCTTCAGGTTTGAATAATAAAACTCCTTTTGAAATATGGACAGGGACAAAGCCAGACCTAAGTCATCTAAGAATTTTTGGCAGTACTGTCATGGTCCATATTCCCAAAGAAAGAAGATTGAAATGGCAGAAAAAGTCGAAAGAAGCTATCTTGATGGGATACCCAGAAGGTGTAAAAGGATACAGATTGTATGATCCCGAAAAGAGAACTTTTTTCACAGCCAGAGATGTCATCATCATAGAAAAAAAGAAAGAAACTTATTGCCAGATTGAACTTACTCAAGATCAGACACAGAAAGTGGATCAGATACAAAAGGTGGAAGTAGGATGTCAAAGTTCAGTGGGGGATGAGAGTACAGAAAGTACAGATACCGGAACTTTGATAGATTCATTTGATGAGTCATACTATCCAAGTGAGTATGAGGATGCAAACACCACAACAGAAAATGTTTCAGCGACTGAGGATGTTTCTACTCCTGAGAGGACTGGACCTGTCCTGAGAACAGCCGACCAGAGAAAAGCGCCTGAGAGGTATGGCATTACAAATCTGTGCTCAGATGTGGACAAGATGGATGATGCCAGTGGTCTATCACTATCAGAGGCTTTACGTGGACCTGAGAAAGAGCAATGGAGACAAGCTATGGCAGAAGAATTGAAAAGTTTTGAAGATAATGAGGCCTGGGAACTTGTCACTGCTCCAAAAAACTCTAGCGTCGTGAAATGTAAGTGGGTACTTAAGAAGAAGTATGATAGTGAAGACAATGTGCGGTTTCGAGCCAGGTTAGTAGCCAAGGGCTATACTCAGAAGTATGGAGTGGACTATGAGGAAACTTTCGCGCCGGTGGTAAGGCATACAACTTTAAGACTCTTATTTGCTTTATCTGTGCAATTAGGTTTAGATATTTCTCATCTGGATGTGACAACTGCTTTCCTGAACGGATACCTTGAGGAGGATATTTATATGGAGAAGCCACAGGGTTTTCCTTCTTCTGAAGGTAATACGGGGCAGGTGCTTAAGTTGAAGCGAGCCATATATGGTCTCAAACAATCCTCAAGGGCTTGGTACAGGAGGGTAGATGATTGCTTGACGGAATTTAATTATACTAGGTCTAAACTTGAACCATGTTTATATGTGAAAAACAATAACGGTTTGACAGTAGTGGCTTTATATGTCGATGACTTCTTTGTGTTTTCTAATAATGCAGAGGAGACCAAAAGTTTAAAACAGGTACTGTCTTCACATTTTAAATTAAAAGATCTTGGTCAGGTAAAACAGTGTTTAGGTATGAATGTGCGAGTCGACAAAGAAAATAAGGTAATAACTTTGGACCAGGAGGACTATGTTGACAAGTTGTTGCATAAGTTCAACATGACTGAGTGTAACACTGCTCAAACTCCTATGGAGGAGAGGTTGAATTTAGAAAAAGGTGAGTCTTGTGATACTGAATTACCTTATCAACAGCTTATCGGTAGCCTCATGTACCTAGCAGTTTTAACGCGACCTGAAATTGCTTTTAGTGTAGGGTACCTAAGCCAGTTTAACAACTGTCATGGTAGAGAGCACTGGGCTCACGCCAAACGTGTTCTACGTTACCTAAAGAAAACAAAACACTATTGCCTCAGGTATAGTAGTGAACCTGAATCAGAGCTCACAGGATTTGTTGATGCTGACTGGGGCAGTAACGTTCTGGATAGGAGGTCTTATACAGGATTTTGTTTTAAGTTGTCTGGGTGTGTAGTTTCATGGTGCAGTAAAAAGCAGAACAGCGTGTCTTTATCTAGCTGTGAATCTGAATACATTGGGATATCTGAATGTATTAAAGAAGCTATGTATTTAAGAACGCTGTGCCACGAAATTACTAATAAGCTGTCATTAATAACTATTTATAATGACAACCAGAGTGCTTTAAAGTTGTTAGCAAACCCAGTGTTTCATAACAGGTCAAAACATGTTGACATACGTTATCACTTTTGTAGAGATATTGTTAGCAAAGGTGTAGTTGAAACAAAGTACTTGGCAACAGCTGATATGCCAGCTGATGTATTGACTAAAAGTCTGGGATGTGTCAAGCACTTTAGATTTGTTGACAAGTTAGGTGTTGTGCCTAAGTAGTATGTTTAGTTCATTTGGCTGTTTTTTTTTTGCTGATGGCTATGCTAAGATTTAGTGGGGGTGTTGTTTATTCATATCTAGCAGCGCCATCTACAACAGTTTTTTAAATATGGAATAATGGAATACTGTGATGTTCTATTCATATGTCAACAAATAAACAGTCTTGTCTTCGGTTAGCAACCACATTGGTGTTTTCATTATACTAAGCGTAAAGAATTGCTTGTGGTTTAGCAAGCCGTAACGTATTACCACATTATAAAAATATGCGAATTTTCTCTAATATATATGGCAATCGAACAACCTTAATGTTTTATAGTTATAGTAAATGAAACAATTAGGACCTTTTTAACAATTTTATTTTATTACAATTACAATAGTATTTTTCATAGCTTTGGAGTATCCCATACAAAATAAAAATATTCTCATAACTCCACCTACTCCAATGAGGTGAATCAGTGGCCCTAGCACATCTTGTGCTTAACAGCAACTTGCACCTACCAGATTCTTTTCGATTGCATAGATTAAAAGGAGATGTGTGTGTATCTGTAAGTTGCTGTCAAATACAAGATATTCTAGCCCCCCAGTGATCTCCGCCATGAGACACAGTGGCCTTAGCACATCTTGTGTATGAAAGCAACACGCAGCTAGCCATCTCTTTTCGATTATACTGATTAAAAAGAGACTGGTAGCCGCGAAAAAGCAGCGTGCTACTGTTAAACACAAGATATGCTAGCCTCCAGACTTATGAATCTATTTAGTCAATCATTTAATTTTCTTAATTTGCATTCATATACCAACTATACATAGTATAGGTAGGTGGGTGAATATCCGAGCGTTTCAACCGCTTAATTTTGGTGGCAACATTCTTGCCGAAGTTTCTATTGGTTACAATGTGCTACTTGTCATGTCATTTGAAGGAGGAACGGTACCTTATACTAAATGAAATGACGAAGTATAACATTGAGACGTTTAGAAACTTCGGCAAAAATGATGCCACCAAAATTAAGTGGTTGAAACGCTCAGATATTACCAATTTAATTAACAACTTGACGCTGGTGTATATAGGTAGTTCGTATTTAAAAAATCGGTTTGTTCGACTTATCGGGTTTCACTACGCAACCCTCGTAATGGTCAAGGACCCTATTGGATTCCAATAGTGTCTTTGACTATAAGTGATTCCGTACATGTGGAACCGTGTACATTATTATGAATATTGCTTTTTATTTAAAGTAAGAGTTATGCATTGTTTCCCAACATAAACTTTAGAACCTTAGGTATCCTATATATTCTTAGGACTACGTTTGAAGTGTCCATTACTAGTGCTCCTCAACTAAATGTTTCCAACACTTGCACCAGTGACCATTAAGTTATCATTCAATATACGGTTAACTTAGCAGACAATTTTTTCATGCGGGTAACTACTAAAGCATAAGCGGTTTACTTGTAAATTCATAATTAATTATTAAGTAGGTATATAGGATACAGGGAAACAGGTATAGTGCGAGTCATGAAACTCATTGGTGTTTGGCAATCGGTACAATTTATAAATACATACATACAATTATATACGGCACACGCCTGATAAATATCGATGATCTTTATCAATTGAGCTCAGCAGGCTGGTACAGATGCTTGAAGATGCTAGCGATGCTCATACTATTTCCCATCCATTTTTTTGATCAGACTCTTGAAATGAAATAGCGTACGAGTACAACTTATTTTGGAAGCGTTTATCCTGTTACTGATTGCTATTTCCCAGATAATCAATGAACATGAATAATAATAAGCAGGCCGTGACTTATATACCGGTATTTGGCGACGAACCTGATACTTACCTCGGGATCTGGGTATTCTGCTGCTCTACCTTAATTACTTACATATGTACTTCCTCCAATACTCCTTTTACCTGCGAAGTTATAAGTTTTTAAGCGTGTAAGCGAGTCCTAGTTTTGTATTCCATAAATCCTACTGAATGTTGTTATACTCGTACATGTCATAGATACATTGTTAGCGTGATTGTTTCAACGAACCTTATAAGCTTATAACCCTCTTTAGGTACACATTACACACATTGTATAACAAAGCTAATTTACAAAAATATATTGACGTATGAAATTGTTAGTTGAAATAATGATTAGGAACAAGACCGCCCAACGTCTTCCGTTGTTTTCCTCAGTATTTTTATGGGTCGTCTAAAGCCACCAAAGCTACATCCATCCTTCCGAAACCTCTCGAAGAGTGCTTCGAAGTCTGGCGACGGCTTACTGCCAGCGTTACACACATATAACGGAAACAACGCAAAGACTGAAAAGCGATGCCGAGGCTACTAGGGTGGAACCTTGCGGGTGTTGGGCGCAGATAATCATATCGATAATACACATATGCCATAATACGCGCCGCAGCATGACGGCGGTAAGAATACATTTCTCACCATCCCAACTCTTCCTGTGCGTATCGTAAACGTCGACTACATTATATAAAGTGTCACGACGACGGATTTATTGATGATGATGGACAGCAGCGTCATCATAGTGGGCACACAACTGCGATTGCCGACCCGCTGGCCTAGCATGGCGATTAAGTATGGGCATTTACCTCCTACTGCGTCCTGCGTAGGTATAAACAATAAAAGCGGCTTTTGCCCAGCAATAGGCTGATGTAGTCTGATGATGATGAATACACGTATTCCTCATAGATTGCCACATGATTTAGTCACGTTTTATGTAGCATTTAATACATATAGTCTTGTCCTTAATAATCTTAAAATACACATAAGTCACAGCTTGCTGCGTATGAAAAAAGTGGTGGTAAGAAATGACAACTCTGAATTTTCTTAATTTACGTGTACGGAAAATAGTTGCTTAAGTTTTTATCATGTCGGTTTTTAGACGTGATTGAGATCTATACCTCTATTACACAAAAACCATTTCAATACATGATAAGACTTGACAGACAAATAATAACATAGACAATCCGATGGAAACTTCAAAGGTCCCTTATTGACGGATTTTATATTTACATAGAATAAATAGTAATGTATTCATATAATTATATGCTCTTACACACTTTAACACTACTAAAGACAGAACCGACTTACAACATAATTTCGTCCCTAAATATTGGCCGGCCAGTCAGAGCCGCCATAGTCGTCTGTTTCTGTCTACGTGTGAAAGAAAGAGATGTTACATAATTGTTGACTTATGCAATATAATATTCGAATGTTTACTATTTCTACTATATTAGTATATAGTAGAAATAGTAAACATTTGAATATTATATTTTAGTCTACTATTTCTACTATACTAGTATATAGAAGAAATAGTAAACATTTGAATATTATATTGCATAAGTCAACAATTATGTAACATCTCTTTCTTTCACACGTAGACAGAAACAGACGACTATGGCGGCTCTGACTGGCCGGCCAATATTTAGGGACGAAATTATGTTGTAAGTCGGCTCTGTCTTTAGTAGTGTTAAAGCGTATAAGAGCATATAATTATATGAATACACTCAAACCTAATTGTATAAATAATTACCGTATCGAAATAATCTTCACTTGAACGCCAAGAACACCTTTAGGTGCCATGATGTCAGCTGTCAAAGCAATTCTCACACTTTTACGTATGGCTTAGGTACATTTGCTCGATTAGGTTCGAAGTTTTGGTGTATTTTTTTAGCCATATCTTGTGTAAGATGTAAGGCGTTCAAAGGTAACATGACACCGTGAAGCTAACGCTACTCAGATAATTCAGCTCAAAAGGCATGAACCAAATAAGAAGCCGAAGAATCACTAAATTATATTCATAATCTGTAATTGTCTTAAATATGAAAAAGTAGTAGGTACCTAGTTATAATATATTATACAATATAATGTCTGTTTCAATCTTTAACCACAAGAATCAAACCGGCTCCGTTGTAATTATGATCCCAAAAGGCTACAAGATTATGCGGAAATGAAATAAGGTCAACATAAATGTATCATATTTTGTGATTGTTCCGTAGTCACCAGCAGTTCCACGTTTGTTATATTATATTCTACCATGACAAACAAGTAACCTGATGGTAAACAGCTACTGCAGCTTATAAACGTGGGCATCTTCAGTGATGTCACATACGTTTTGCCGACCCTATGTCTCTATGTCGATAGCAAAAGTCGACAGAAGTCTCGATGGGCCCCCTATTGTATTCCCGTAGAGTTTTGGTTATGTTACGCAGCAGGAAACCAGCACACCATTAATAGATAGAGAATGTTAATTTGACTTTAGTTGTCTGTAAGGTATTCATCTCCCATCTCTTTACCCTTTACTTGATAAAAATGTAATATTTATATGAATACGCTTGATAATATATGTACATGAAAGTACTAAACATCTATGTAAACGTGGATTTCAAGAATGAACGCAATTTCTCAATACTTGAGGAACTTAACTGATAAAAAAAATCCGTTTAGAAGTTTCCAAAATTTTAGGATTTCCCAACGAACCCGCCATCGGAAATGGTATCTAACAAAAATCCTGTATTGCTTATTAGTTGCTTAAATTAATGTAAGATCGTCATATAGCGCACCTTCTACGAGAAAATACTTAAATATCGTCAGCTCATGCACCTACGGGCGACTTCCTTTTCTGCTGATAGTCTGCTATTGACACTGGAAACTCTACTTGTCTGCGTCCATAACCTAGCTAGCATTGACTATGCCTACGAAACTGGAGGTTAAAGATTCAAATCCCGGCGAAGACGAATATTTGTTCCTTGGTCATGGTTGTTTTCTAGTTATTTCAATATAAGTATATCTTCCTATTTCAGTACCTATAGTATATAATATTGTACCTATCTATTATAGAAATATATCGTCTATCCACACACACACACACAATATCGTCACGCATTCGCACAATTTAAGCCTTATTATTTTGGGCCTATCGACTTGTAAAATATTGCTGTAAATAACATAATCCACATGTATGACAGCCACAAACGAAATGCGTGTACCAAATTCTGAGAGTCCCCAGTTTTTTTCCTCTAGCCTGAAAGTGACTTGCCGCCAAAATCTCGACTAATGAATAACGAATTAATAACTAATTTCCTAGTGGGAGAATCACTTTGACATCATACGTCATGACAAAACAGATTCTGGGTGAAGACACGACAAGACAATATGCCTCGGAGCTCTTCTAGGTGGACTTGACTTCCCTGCAAACACAACAGAAATGAATTGAAGAAAAATAAAATTATTTATTTATACCCGTACACAATATAGAGATCTCTTTTCTATTACGATTTTCAAAGATAAAACTAAAAATATGCGCGAAACGATAATGGTTTCCTTTGTAATAAAATTAAATGTGAAACGATCGTTTATTTATCCATGGTAAAAGATAGCACTTGTATACTTTTGTTGTAGACATTACATGACGGCCTCCATAATTTAGTCGATAGTCAGTAGTCACCCTGCTTGCGAAGCGAGGTTCAAATCTCGGAGGGTGCATCTCTTCGCGTAAGTAGTATTTATTACAAAAATATTGGTTCCTCAGTCATGGTTCTTTTCTACGTATTTAAGTATCTAATACATATATACCAAATATACATATCCTCCTTTAATTAGTACACAAAACCCAAGCCTTAATGGAGCTTACCGTGAAACTCGGTAGATTTGTGTATGAATGCTTTATGACGTTCATTTATATTTTGACTATTTTACGCAGTAGGTATGAAGACTATTTTACACTATTCTTCGTAGGTACTCACGTTTACCTGTGGTTATACTTTCGTAAGATAGGTACCTTAACGAAATATTTAGATTAAAAAAGGCAAGTTGCCTTAATGCATATTTATAGAACACACAGATTGATGCATTATAATATAGTACATTTTTGTTTACATTACTTACGAGTACATACTATTTAATAGAATCTTATATTCAAGGCTAATTTAAGCACGGACACCGTTTAGCAATTTTTCAACACCAAGGATGTATACTACCTTTCTTGGAGGAGCTATTCTTCATCATAATTAAAGTTCTTGACCAAGTATTCCACTGTCCTTTTCATATCTATCTCATCTTGCCTTGAATGTAGTTCACCATTGTTGACTGATTAATTGCATTTGCTCTTCGATGTGCATGTAAAAAGTAAATAATATCTTAGTAACTTAAGACTAGGTTGATTTATACATATACATATACTAACTAGACTATACTTGGGTTTAATTTTATAATATAAAATTATACAAATTGATCGGCATTTTAAATGGTAAATGCCCTTTACCATTGCAAAAATTGAAACATAAATACATTGTCATTATGGTCATTGTAGAAGATGCGTGATAAGTAGTATAATAATCACAGCGAAATTACTCAAATGACTCATCATAAAAATAATCAAAATCTAGTAACTTTGTTCAAGTAGGTACCTATGAATATATGTATAGGTTACATGTAAATTCTTGTATTATTGGAAATGGGGAAGTTTATAAGAGATTTCAAAAGAATTAAGATACATTCAAAGAACGATATTTCGTTCACGAGTCCTTTTAAATTAATTAGAAACCGCCTCGGTAAGGACAGACGGACGGACCGGCACATAGGTACTATAACATAATATATGCATAGGTATGTATTTTTAGAACTGGGAAAAGGACGGATGTATGACATTGATGGCATAAAATCATACCTATCTAGTACCAAGCGAATACGGTCTTTGTTTTTCATGTTCCACTGCTTAGCATATTAGGACTACTAAAATTACAGAAGGTTTCGGGTTTACGGCAAATGTGCCTACAACGCTCAAGAAAATGATGATGCATTATTGACCATAGATTGGTACTTCTACTTCGTTTTTGGTTTAATAACTTAAATTGAAAATTCATACTATATCTATCATAAATTAAATGGTGTTGGATTTATGTGTAGCAATATTCTACTCTGTAATACCTAGTAATATTGCCTAGAACAACACATACATTGGCCGTGTGGTGACGGCAATAAGAATACATTTGTCACCACCCCAACTCCTCCTGTGGGTGTCGTAAGAGTCGACTAAGGGATTGAAGTGTCACTGACCATTCTTTTATACGAGATTGATGATGGGCAGCAGCGTCATCATAGTGGACACATTCCTGCGATCGCCAATCCGCTTGCCCAGCGTGGCAATTATGGGCATTTGCCTTTAATGCGTTTATACGCATAGTTAATAGGAGAGGCCTATGTCCAGCAGTGGACTATCATAGGCTGATGATGATGATGATGACACATATACATACGTATACCTACACACATACTTGCCATCTACAATAAAATCACTTGAAAAACATTAGACTTCAGTCATTCATAATGTAGTTCATGTTTTAGTAGGTATTATTTTCGAGTACAAGAACATGGGGATGCATAATGAACCAGACATAAATAAGACATTATTCCGTTACATTAAGTCGATTTGTGTAAGATGCCCCAAGATATTAATTTATTTATTTTACACATCGGCCTAGGTAGGTTACAAATCACTTATAATATTATTGAGATTAGAAAACTTAATAAATTAGTCCTTTCAGAAGTATTTTATGTACTAGTATCGAATCGAATTCGCGATGTGGTTATGGTTGCCATGTGATGATGGCAATAAGAATAAATTTGTCACCACCCCAACTCTTTCCGTGGGTATCGTAAGAGCCGACTAACGGATTGAAGTGTCACGGACCATTCATTGATAGAAGATTGATGATGGACAGCAGCGTCATCATAGTGGACACATTAATGCGATCGCCAATCCGCTTGCCCAGCGTGGCGATTATGGGTATTTACCTCCTAATGCGTCAATACGCTAATGGGAGAGGCCTACGTCCAGCAATGGATTTGTGATAGCCTGACGATGATGATGAGAATCAAAGGAGGTCACGATGCCAATAAAATCTTAGAACCTATTCACTGGCATTGGACATTTTGTATTTATAAACGACTACTACCTACTTATTTTAAATATTTTAACAGGATGCCGTTATTAGATACTTCTCACCATTGTGGAGTGTGAAGTCTGAACTATCTTATGTAGCATAATAATAGCTCACAATCTTATTTCCTATAATTAATTAGATAATTAGATTGATAATTAATCGGGAATATTTAGATAATTATTCGGGCATGGTGCCATAGAACAATCCTATTCATATAGAAAACCTAAGGCATTTATAAGCATAAACCTAAATAGCATACCATACATACACAGGTACTAAATGAGGGATCACATACCTTCCTTCTTTTCTTAAGGCTATCAAAAAAATCTGATCAAAGCTTTTCATAGCTGGAAAGACAAACTGGCAGACAACATTAGGTCCTAAGTAACTATGTGTATTATTTTACATATGAAGTTCTTTACTTTTTAAAAGACCTTCCTATCAATATGATAACAAAATTATAACACTGGTTTTGACTGCCTTTACCCCTTCCTTTACATTCTAATGAGTATTACTAAACTAAATAATATACTTTACAGAAACCACAGCCAAATTGAACTAGAGTCATTGTGTTGTCTAGTTGATGATTGAAGCAGTCAGAACTCCATGATGAGGATGCACTGCGTCGGCGATGGAGGAATCGTCGTATCTTCTGTCCCATTTGTCATCGTCGTCGATACGCTTGTGACACCTCTGGCTACAGCAGCTGCTTGCCATCAGAAGGCTTGTATGCTTATTTGCCACCGTAATAATAAAAAAGTCAAGATGTTAGATGTCGAGGTCCTACCAACCAACTACATTTTCATCACTATTATATAAAAATCCTGGAATATGTAGCTACTTACTCTGATATCCATCCTATTTGATAGCATTACTATGATTTACACTTACTTTACAATCATGTAAACGATTACTTAGTTATCTAGAATTACCCTATTGGCAGTGAGCACGACGCCCTAAGGTATTTCACGTGATATGTTTTAATCATACGAGCAGTTATGTAGTACATCGTGCTCGTTATTTTATTCTGCTGTATTATGACAGCATTTTGAATTACTAATATTACGTAAATACATGGCTACACTGATATCTGTAAAAGTATTTTTGTAATAAAATGCCCCAAGCTTGTGTGATGCCGATGATGACAATAAGAATACTTTGTCACCACCCAACTCTTCCCGTGGGTGTCGTATGAGTCGGCTAAGGGATTGAAGTGTCACCGACCATTTATTTATCGAAGATTGATGACTCCCATCCGCTTGCCCAGCATGGCGATTATAGGTATTTTCTTCCTAATGCGTTTATACGCATAATTAATAGGAGAGGCCTACGTCCAGCAGTGGACTATCATAGGCTGATGATGATGATGATGATGGGCAGCACCATCATTATAGTGGACACACTACTGCGATCGTCAACCCACTTGCCCAGCGTGGCGATTATGGGCATTTACTAGTAATAGGAGAGGCAGACGACAATAATTAATAATACCGATTCATTTATACTAAATATACTGAGATATGTATGTACTCACCGTAAGGATGTAAATCATATAATCTTGATGTTCAGACACATTCATTTTCATTGGGTACGTTAATATAATTAATAATTTTTATATTTTACATGGTTTTGTTTGACAAATAATGATTGTTTCACGTCATATGTCATGTTGATGTCATGTTTGCTTTTTTATTTTAAAAAAGGCCTTGTTTCATCAGCTTGTCATATTTCTCCATGTCATTTCTTCAATTGCTATTTTTGGCAGCACAATCTATCGTCGAGTAGCGGAACCAAAATTCGTGAAAACAATAATAAACTTATAACACTTTTTTTTTAAATAGTATGAACCCTGCATGCCATTGGGTGTTGGTGCCATACAATGAAATGATGTCCTAATTAAGAGCTTTAAAACGAGGTATATCTCAACCGTAGGTAGGTATACATTCATGGGACACGGCCCATACAATAATGCCTATTCTTCTTTCTCGGGTATTTGCAATCTGTTTCTGTGTGCGTCCGGCGTTGGAAAATTTCATTATTTTTTCTTTGGTATATGACATCTAATATTTAAAATATATTCATAGTAATCAGTGTACTTTTTGTTTTTCTCAAAATAATATAATATTAAATTATATTACTGATTTTAACGAAGTGCGTTTAAAACTTACACATTTGAGACCTTAAAAATATATTATTTTCATTTTAACATTAATCAATTCTTAAAATAAACGCAAATTAGCAGTCGAACGAGACTCTTCATTATTTTGTGACAAGTCACAAGCTACAAGTGTATAATACAACCTTCGAGAAACAAAATGACTGTTCAATGCCTACTAGTACATGACGTTTAGTTATTTTTTTCAAATATGACACTTGTAAAATCTCTGGTATCCCCACTCTTGTAATAATTTATATAGCTGCGTGAAACGAGAACTTGTGAAAAATATTGATTTAACAGCGTTGCCATGGATACACACTTGTAATACAAGGCTTGTAATGTACGAGAAATAGGCCCCAGATAGTGCCTTTTTTAGGCCCTAGTGCGAGAAGTGTGTCATTTTACGTCAGGTCCAAAACTTCAGAGGGCCATCCATCTGCACTAAAAAATGTCGTACAAGACACGTGCAAAAACGAAATTCGTAACTCGTTTCGAATTTCATGTTTTTCGCACTTGTGTCGTAATGTACTATTTTGGATTGGGTTAAATAAATCGAGTAAATTCCAATATCAACACAATTGAAATTAATTTCATGTATCTTGTACATTAAAAAAATAATTTTGAAATCAGCACGTTTACAGCGTTTTCTACAAGAAATTATTCATGAGTTCATGACTCTTACTTTAACAGTGTATTTTTAAAATCTCACCTTAGTTTCAATTTTATACAGGCTGAATATGTCAAGCGGTCTCCTATAGCGGACAGTACTAGCGCCCATGAGAGCCGCGCCCTTGACCGCCGCGAGCTTCTCGTAGAGGCCCGTGCGGTCGTAGAAGTGGATTCGGGAGAAATCTAGAACTCGGAGGTACCGCGCGTTGTTCATGTGCGTGAAAAAGATGTCTACGTCTCGAGTGGTGCAGATACCTGGAAAGAATCACCTTATAAATACTATAAAGAATTAACAACTTATACTCGTACTGTAAATATTAGATGCGTACCTAAGAAAACTACCTAGTTCACCAAAGTCCAAGGTGAAATTCGAATCCATGTATGTGCTTTCGCGGCTGATGCCTAAACTGCTCTGCCACTCAGTCTTAGTACATACCGGTTAAATTTCTTGGGTATGTATGTATATTCAATCAAGAGATGTAAGAACATGGCGAGGGTTTCGTAGTAGTATGACTACTTAAAACATACAAACTTTTCTACTTACAACCTGGTTGGTCAGACTATAATATGTAATGAAGTAGCCAAACGAACATCATTTCTGATACTGACAGCTCCAAGCCATCTTGAAGAAGTATTTTTTTTTAATATTACACAACTTACACAATGATAGAGATATGACTGAGTTGTCATTATGTACGTTGGTATAAACCTAATAAAATTCATGTTCATTTTGTATACATAAAAACTCAAAAAACCAAAATATATCAATTATCTTTTTTATTACCGGACATAACTATCTTGTCCAAACACTCGTGACACATAAAAATTCAGACACAACTGACAACCTGGGTATGGAAAAGATAGACTTGATTACGTTTTGAACTTTGGACCTAAGTTGTTATTTGGACTTGCATACTTGTATAGTCATGCGAGTTTGCGATAGGTACGACACTTTTGTCTGTTCTGTATCCTTTTGATATCGATCAATATGTATTAGTTTGCTTACGTGTAAACGTTAATGTTTTGCCAACGAGGTGGCCAACACATAAGAGCATTCTTGTTGCTTGCGAGGTTATGGAACACAGAATAGGCTTGAACAAAGGAGGAAGAGGTTTTCGGAAGTTTCACGAGGGTCGATAAAATTATGAAATTACGTAAAATAGACTGTGTTATGTGTTCGCTACTGAAGTATACAATTACTGCTAATGGAACTTGAAGCAACCTCCAAAAAGTCCTCTACGAACCCCCCTGACAATGTGATAGTGATAGCATTTTTTATTGGCTACTGTATAATTACAATTAGTTATGCAAAATAACGTAGGTACAAGTAAAATTAACTTAGCCATTTGCCACTGACGATTACGACAGATGTCATTGATATAATAAAATTGATACTTTATATAAAAGATAGGTGATGACTACGAATGATTATCATTATCAATGAACTTTGGATTTATTTTTCAATATTTACAGTACATAGGTTATCTGCTTCCGTAACTCCTTTAATTCACACTTAAACCGCAGAATCGATATCTATTTGGTATGGAGATTATGATAATTACGTAGTTTGAATTCCGCTAAGGACATAGGATTTTTTTATACCATTATATCACTAAACATTGCCAAATTGAGACTCATGAACCGCTCAAATTAATAATTCCGCTTAAGCTACTATTTTCAAGT
>JALPQI010009065.1:0-46029 GCA_025490895.1 Thaumatotibia leucotreta
TACAATGATATATTTATATTATCAGTACATGTGGCCTTGATTGAGAATCACAGCAGTTATATTATAATTGTTATGAAATAGTCTTTTCCCTGTACAATTCAGTTAAATTGTTTTCTATTTATGATCACTTGGCCTGTTTAGTTACAAACAGACAAAGAACAAAGGATTTTAAATAAAAATTCATCATCCTATACTAAGTAATGATATATCATTACCATTCATATAAACAGCAAGTACATACTAACAACTATAACTATGTACTCATGAAATGTCAACTTAGCAACTATGTGTTCATGCTCTATAGTCCCAAAGTCAAGGTGATACAGTTCACATTTACTTGGTTCAAGTGTATAAGCGGCTAAACAAAGAGTGCAGATGACTGATTTGAAGATAGTTCACTTTCTGGACTTTGGAACAAACTTTGTTTGATAAATGAATATTAAAAAAATACCTACTTCACTAGAGAATTTTCTGAACTCTTCATGTCGGCGGCCGATCGTAAAATTCTCCACCAGATCACAAAATTCCTAGGCATATCATGAAATGCCGCCATTTTCAGATTCCCTATAAACGAATTCGGGCTGCGGGCATACACGCAGTGCGTTTTTTGGATTTCAAGACACCTCGTATATACAAGACTTAGTACTGATTTTTCAATCCCCAGTTAAGAGTAACTGTCAAATAAATGTTAGCTCTATCCTTTTTTGACTGATGACGCTGGTCATCAGTCAAAAAAGGATAGAGCTAATAAGGATGGTAATACTTTTAACTGCCGGATACTTTTAACTGAGGATTGAAAAATCAGCCCTTAATGAAATACATGGCTGCCAACCTAATTTTAAATGTGTTTTTTGATGAATAGTAAACCAAAGAGGAGCTTTCTTTTTTTAATTTTGACGCCTGACCGTGATTATTGATAAAATTGTGTTTTCTGGCTAAGAGTATTTCTCAAATCTACAATTTTATTTGAAAATAAGTGTTGGTCGTAGAAAAAGTATTGTATGCAACATTGTTTAACTGAGTCAAAAAATGCTCGTGGCGTCTTTAGTAACAATTTTCGGCTTCACCTCAAATTGTTACCCACACCACTGACCTTTCTTGGCCTCTCTTAAACAAGGGTTGCATAAAATACTATTATAGTGATTATGTTTCACGAAAGTTTGTTTCACTGCTTGTCTTAGATATCGTTGATAAGGAAGCCTATTTTTTATTTTACGTCAGTGTATGATCTTGCACCTACATAAGCTATACGCCTTCGCCTAGATACTAATAAGGATCTAATATGGACTGTCAACACAAGACTAGGTAACTAGGTATACTATATTGCTTACTTCGAAACATGTTTTCCTTGGTTGAACTACCTTGCGAGACACGGGACTTGCTATTCATTTATGTGTAACCTTAGCATTGAGTAGGATATACGAACTAGTAAAACGTGGAAGTCGCACGCCATACAAAATTGCCTTTTTAGTACAGATGGTGTACTTTTTAGGCTCTAGTGCGAGAAGTGTGTCATTTCACGTCAGGTCCAAAACTTCGGAGGGCCACCTGTACTAAAAAACGTCGTAAGCGACACGTGAACAAATTCGTGTTTTTCGGACTTGTGTCGTAATGTACTATTCAATTACCGTCCTGAAATTTTGTTGTGGATAGTTTTGAGTAAAAAAGTTCGTGACAGAGTTGATGGAACTATCACTACATAGTATAAAATAAAGTCACTTTTCTGCCCCTATGTCCTTTGTACGCTTAAAACTACGCAACGGATTTTGATGAGATTTTTTTTAATAGGTAGAGTAATTCAATAGGAAGGTTTTTATAGGTAGGTATAGTACCCGTGCGAAGCCGGGGCGGGTCGCTAGTATCTGATATTTACAAGATTTAAAAACAGACTTCAAGCGATTTCTACAAGATCCCATCATCAGACCCCGGCTTGGTGCCAACGAGACCAAATCGGGGTTATACCCATTCGTTAAAATCGGGACTTCAGATCGGAATTCGAAATGGGATCGTATTCATATTTCTACGGCGACATCGAGTAGGTAATATACATAAAAAAACCGCCTAAGTGCGAGTCGGACTCGCGCACGAAGAGTTTCGTACCATTCATCATCGTCATCGCATCAGCCGAAAGACGTCCACTGCTGAACATAGGCCTCCCCCAAGAATGCCACAATGACCGGCCCTGCGCCACACGCATCCATGGGACTCCTGCGACCTAGCGTTGATTTCCGGATTAAATCCCGTTTCTAAACAGATAGTTTTTATGCGGATTTTTTCGAAAAAATCTATGAAAGTTTCCACTTTAGTTTTCAACTCTAAACCAATGTGAATTAGGTCTAATTTTCACTTATATCAGGAGAACGCGATGTCATCGAGGAAAAGTCAATTGAAATAGATGGCAAGGAGTGACAGTGACATTGATTATTTCTGCAAAAACCCGAAAATTTATCACTAGTTATGTATATTTTTGATCGCCTATAATTTCATTCTTCTGTACCGTAACCTATGTCCTATAACATCACAGCATGTAACTTTTTAGCTTCATTTTAATTATAGGTACCATCACTTTTATTTCCGTTGTATGTAACTGTTTAGCTTCATTTTAATTGTAACATAACTTTTTATTTCCATTGTGATCTCAATGTTAGATTTTAATTAAGTTTACGCACTGACGCGCTCCTATGAAATGGTTTTCACGGAAGACCAGCGTACCTAACAAGTATCTTGACATAAAGCTGAGTGAAAACCTTTTCAGTGACGCTTTAAAATTAATGATATGTTATAGTTTGTACCTATGTTTGTATTTTAAGCGCACTGAATAAATTATTTTTCTTCTTCTTCTTCTTAAAATTTCATACATTCCCGAAAAAAACATTATATTTTCCGAAATTTTCAACGCTACTGCGACCCTCACCAGGTCATCAGTCTAGTACCATTAAAACAACAAAAATCAGTCGAATTGAGATCCTTTTTCGAACGAAGTCGGTTAAAACACTTGTCATTTGTCAACAAGATGATTAAACATATCCGAGAATCGGCGGCCTATTTTTCGTGCCGTTTTCCTGAAAGCTTTGTACACAAACACTTGTTTATCTCAAGGCTAGTGACTAAGTTGTTTACAGCTTTTATTGTGATGCGATATACATGTATAGTATACATGTTTATGAAAGGGGCGTTAAACTTTCCAGATGAGTAATGTATAATTGTACAATGGCCATTAGATATGGTTGCTCGCGAGGAACCCGCAAGATTTTAATGCTGAATTCCTGAGCATATTTAGAGTATTTAATGTTATGTAAAATTTCCTGGATTCGGCTTGGTTCCAGAGATAATTAACCCTTTTTCGGAAAAAGTTTTTAGACGTAACTCGTCATAAGACTTCTTTTTGATTACAATGCACCACACAATGTGTTCTAATATTACCACAGCTTTTGCCTGACAATCAAAAAATAGGAATAGACTTGACAAAAAAACGTGCCCCTAAAAAAACATTTAAAAAATTAATTTTTACAAATTGTTGTTATGATAAAAAGTATTGGAAATATTAAAAAGTATTCAAAAAGTCAAAAAAAAAAATTTTTTTTTGTTGAATTTGACATTAGGTCTCATATATTTTTTGTTTATTTTGATGTCTAGAATGCCTAGTTAAAATCTTGCGGTATCCTCGCCAGCTCCCTGCTCCCTGTATTGTAGCGGCTAGGGAGCTCACAAATAACTGAGCATGATGTCTCTATTGTCATGGCGTTAAGAGTGCGTGTTCAGATATTTTTGAGTACTGTGGCAGCTCAGATACAGGGTGTTTTTTTTTCGACCGTTCAAATTCTACGTAGTGAATGTGTAGGTCATACTCACCAACTTTTACTATGGGGACAAAGTCGAAATCGCGAAAAAAAAAATCAGCTGTTTCATACATTTCGGCCGGCGTAATGCCGCCAATTTGTATGAAACAGCTGATTTTTTTTAAAAGTTGGTTAGTATGACCTACACATTCACTACGTAGAATTTGAACGGTCGAAAAAAAAACACCCTGTATATCTGATGGCGAATGTAAAGCTGAATATGTCCTTCATCATTATACCTCGATATTTTTCTAGCAGGAACGAGAGATTGACAAAATTAAATATCGATATAACTGTTGTCGATAAGTAAACCGTTCTAACTTCATAAAATCCAAGGTACTAACCAAGAAATACAGGACCAGGAGGAATACTTCATATTAATTATTTCCTATAGCTTCAGTTAGAGTATATTTTATTAGTATTTGTTATTCGATGGGTATTAAATATAAGATATGTAAATAATAATGTATCGACCACTTTAAGACTGTCGATGTTTAATTTTGTCAATCTCTCGTTCCTGCTAGAAAAATATCGAGGTTCATCATCATCATCAATTCTGCCATACGACGTCCATTGCTGAACTTTCCCCTTTGGGCCTCCACATATGTACACTTTAGTGTTATTCACTAAGAAAACCGCCTTGCTAACAGCGCTGTGTCAGCGCTGCGGCAGCGTCGAGCCTAAAAATGGTATTCACTAATGCACTTTAAACGACACTAGCGCTCGGCGACGAATGGGGAGTGAGCTGGAACTACACTGCGTCGAGAGTAACCGCCTACAGTTCGACGACGAGCTGTTCTACGTTAGTGAATACCGTTTTTCGCAGCGCTGCGCTCTACGTCGAAGTGAAGGCTGTCTCGTCGTCGAGCTCGTTGACGAACGCAGCGTCGAATGTGTGAATAAGAGAATAGCATAGCTGGTTCTAGTGAGTGAGCGACCTGCTTCTAGCGTCTCCTGGCGATCTTAATAAGGTCGTCTACATCTTGTGGGTGGACTTCCTACACTGCGTTTACCAAACCGTGGTCTCCATTCGAGCACTCGATCGGCCTTCTGCTCTGGGTGCCTGCCATTACCACTTCAGAAACTTCGAGCATCATCATCATCAGCCTATACTAGTCCACTGCTGGACGTAGGCCTCTCCTATTAACTATGCGTACAGCCGCATTAGGAGGTAAATGCCCATAATCGCCACTCTGAGCAAGCGGATTGGTGAACGTAGTAATGTGTCCACTATGATGACGCTGCTGCCCATCATCAATCTTGTACAATGGTCAGTGACACTTCAATCCCTTAGTCGACTCTTACGACACCCGCAGGAGGAGTCGGGGTGGTGACGAATGTATTCTTACTGCCGTCACCACTTCGAGCATAGTTTTATCGAAAACGAAATCAAAATTTCTTACCATCTGTTTTATACGTCACTGACGTAGACCCTCCAAAGATTCAATTTGGTTGACTGTACTCGTCTTTTTTGAAAACAATACAAATGAATCAGGCCTTGGCCCGCAATGGTCGATATCAGCTGATAACAATTTAATACACAAGTACAGAATCTGGGGCGCAGCGTAATTACCTGTCATTCGGGTAATAAGTTAGTTAATTAGTTGTCACTAATTTCGTCATGGTAATGTGTCTGTGGTCAGTAATGCTTTATATTCCGCACGCCAGTAGAAAACGAAGAAATGTAAACAAATGGCTGACTTTTAATAGCATTTGTCTGTGACACATATCGTTTGTAGATTTATTTTTACGTTAAAGGTCTCTGCCCACTAGACCGTACCATACCATGACCGTACCATGAACGTATCAGACAATAAACTATTCTTTGTATTGAAAAGTATGAAGTATGAAGTAGACGTGTGCGCCGATCTAAAAATGATCGGCGGCGGCGTTTGCTGAAAAGTCGGCGGCGGCGGCGTGATTTCGGCGTGAAATCGGCGTCAAGGTCACATTAATAAAAAAGCGGAATTCGATAGTATCATTTGTCATAGTTTAGATAAATACAATATAAATGTTCACCAAACACCACCACTCAGTTTTCTCTTCCCACCATGTTCTAACATAATATTTTCAACAGTAACTGAGTTTGGACTAGCCCTATTCACATTACGTCTCCCAAATACCCTGTCATTGCTATGATATGCTTGCCATATGGATAAATAGGGCGCAGCCCACGTCCATTGGATTCCACCTATCTTTACCAGGTGATCGGTCCATCATATTGCCGAAGGCCGAAGGCGCGGATTTCAGTGCTCTCCGATACAATTACGCTTCCCAACTGTCTTAACGCCAGCGAAGGCCGCAGACCGAGGTCACGCAGAGGCGCACAAATACGTCTCTGTATCTAAATTGATCGGGAAGGCCCAAATCGCGTAAGGCTGAAAGGCCTGGAGCGTCCCACAGAGGCACGCCAGGTGACGAGACTGAAGGCCGAGCTGCCAGAGTCTAGCGCTCCCATGCTATACAATGATTTAGTGTGACACTCTGCGGCCCTCCGATTCGTTTCAATTCCTTGCGGAGGCCGAAAGCCGAACTGCACACTACACTTAGGGCTACACAGAGGTACGCCAGCTCGCCTCACTCGTACTCATTGGGTGATTCTCCATGGTTTCAGCCAATATAACTTTATAGTCGGCAAACCGAAGATGAGTGATACAATATTCGCTAGTGGTGTTCTATCTAAATCTATTGGCAAGCAAGTCAAGCCTATGAAAAGAATCACGCAACCAGAGTCAGTATTTTTCAAGGCAGAAAGCGAGAAGCATCTGGCTAAGTTTGATAACCGTGAGGCAGATCCAGAACAGCTATGGTCTTTCTTCAAATCAAAAGTCATACGAATACTAGATTCCATGGCGAAAAAGCCCGTAATTAGAAAATAATGGATAACTGACCAGACATGGGAGCTAATCGTCAGGAGGAAAGAAATTAAGAACATAAACTCCCCGGCATCAAAACAAGAATACTCGAACCTCAGCAGAACTATCAAAAAACGGTGCAGAAGAGACAAAAACTGCTATATAGAAAGTGTCTGCGCAGAGGTAGAAAAACACGCCGAAAAGTATCAGACCGGAGACCTTTTTAATAAAATTAGAAAACTCATACGAGATTTTAAACCTCACTCCTGGACGATAGATGATAAGGACGGCAACCCAATCAACAACATCGAACTGGTGGTAGAACGGTGGAAAGAGTATTGCGAGGATTTGTACAAAGATCAGAATCAGACGTCGGCGGCAATACGTTAAGAGTGGAAGAATTAGAACCTGATATTCTCATGTCTGAAGTAAATGAGGCTATTCGAAAGCTAGAAGGAAACAAGGCTCCAGGACCGGACGGAATTACCTCAGAAGCTTTAAAAGCACTTGGTCCTGAAGGAGTAGCATTACTGCACAAAATTTGCAACATGACATGGAAGACCTGTAAATGGCCAGTCGATTGGGTACACTCATCGGTTCTCCCACTACACAAAAAAGGCTCCGTAAAGAACTGTAACAACTATAGAACCATTGCCTTAATCTCCCATGCGAGCAAAATCATGCTGCACATAACTAATAGCCGCCTCAGGTCATTTTTGAACTGGCAAATTCCTCAAGAGCAGGCTGGTTTCGTTAAAGGCAAAGGCACTAGGGAACAAATTACGAATCTTAGGCTTATCGTAGAAAAATGTTACGAATTTAACACTCCAGCCATGTTATGTTTCGTGGATTACCAAAAGGCCTTTGACTTTGTAAGATGGTCAAACTTATGGGAAGTTCTACATAAAACCGGTGTACCGAGTCACATGGTCTGTCTGATCAGGAATCTGTACGAGTCTGGCTTTGGAACTGTTAGCGTCGGGAACCATACATCGAACCGTCTTAAATTCCAAAGAGGCGTACGGCAGGGCTGCATAATATCTCCCATTCTCTTCAACATTTACGGAGAGTACATAGTACGCAAAGCGTTGGAAGGATGGGGAGGTGGAATCAAGATAGGAGGAGTAAAGATTTCAAACCTTCGCTATGCTGATGACACCACCCTGCTGGCAGCATCGGAAACGGAAAAGTTCGAACTTCTTCGGCGTCTGGAGCGGGCTAGCGAAGAACTAGGCCTTAAAATAAATAAAAGTAAGACCAAGATACTGGTGGTCGAGCGGCTCGACACAATACAGCGTTCCAGTGTGTTGGATGACTATGAAACCGTGCAAAGCTTTCAATATCTCGGCTCAGTTATCACCAACAAGGGGGGCTGTGAAGTGGAAATCCGAAGACGCATCGGTATGGCCAAGTCCGCCATGAGGCCATGACTCAACTGGACAAAATCTGGAAAGACCACAATATCCGAAGGAACACTAAAATGTTCATAATCCGCACGCTGGTCTTTCCAATATTCCTCTACGGTTCCGAAGGTTGGACTCTAAAAGCGGCGGATAGAAAGAGGATAGACGCCTTCGAGATGTGGTGCTGGCGTAGAATGCTTCGCATCCCCTGGACAGCACGTCGCACTAACGTCTCGATACTGAAAGAGCTGAAACTGGAAAAGCAACAGCGACTCTCTGCCGCATGTCTCCACCGAATATTACAGTACTTTGGCCACATAGCACGCCGAAGTGCTGATAATCTGGAGAAACTTATAATAACCGGCAAGGTGGATGGCAAGCGGCCGAGAGGTCGTAGTCCCCGACGCTGGTCCGACCAGGTGTCCGAAGAGCTACAGATGCCGATGTCTCAGGCTCTTCATTGTGCTGAAGATCGCAGCAAATGGAGAAGCCTATTACAACGTTTCCGTCGAAGCCACGATCCTCAGCAGTGAGAGAGCGACTTAAGGAGGAGGAGGAGTGGTGTTGATGGCAAGCCCATCCCATTCCAGTCCAAAATCTTGATCTTCCAAATCAACAGTAAACAGTTTTGGAGACAAGACATCTCCCTGTCTCAATCGTCGCTGCAATTGTCTGGATTTCGAATACCGGTCTTGAAGACGAACTAGGGGGCTACCATGATCTCCTAATGCGATTCAGTTTAGGACCTAAACTGAATCGCGATGTGTCAGTTGCATAAAATAACTGCTAAAAATTGGCTAGCCGAACCTAAACAGAATTGCATTCAAGAGGTCATGGTATCCCCCTGGACACTACAATATAAGTACCGGTAGTCTACCTGTTTGGCTTACTTGTTCTACTGTTTGTTGGTTGGTTGTTCTTTGGACACATAGTCCGCAAACCTCTGGGGAAGACCTCCAAAAACTTATTGTCACAAGAAAGATTGGAAATAAAAGGTCGAGAGGAAGGAGTCCCATACGCTGCAGAGACCAGATACGCATCTCACTCAACTTTCGGGTTGCTGAAGCGATCCACGCTGCGGAAAATTGGAGTGGTTGGTGGAAGATCGTGAAAGACAAATTGATGAGTTGATAAGTCACAACCTCCAGAATTGGGTTATCGACACAAAGAGGAGTAGTCTACTTGGTACCGGTGAAGATACTGTACTACAGCCCAGGTCTCGATCAATTCAAATGCTTAATAGACCACGAACACGAACGCTAACATGAGGGGTAAGTTATACCTCTCGGTCTTCTGTATATCGTGACGTTGCTTGCGTATGTGATTTAAGGTGCTAAAGCTTTCCTAGAAACGGAAACCGGCTTGTCCAGGAGGCTGGAAGTTATCGAGCCTAAGAAGCTAAGAACCTACGTGTAATGAGTGATGACACTCGAAAGCAACTAATAGGTTGACAGTAAATTCCCTACATAAGAACGTTATATACAAATCACAGATCAGTATAGATAGCTAACGGTGGCATGGAACATGTCGCAGCGTTATGGCCGATAGGCCTTTATAGTGTGACAGATGCGCGCCCTATGAGCCAGTCGCAACTTACCCGCGACTGCAGGATGAGCTCGGACATATCCGCAAAATGCCGAATTGTGCCGTTATTTCTTGTAAAAATAGAAGTGTAAATAAACATTTCGAGGTCTATTAGGTCACGTACCACATGAAAGTATTGATTTTTATAGTTATTAGTTGACAAATCCACGTATTTTTACAAATAATATACAACAACAAACCGCTGACATAAATGTCATAATGATTTTACTTGGGCGTACCAATTGGTTGAACTATTCAGTGACAAATTGTATGTGCGTTTTACATTGACGGCTTAGAATAGCAAGCAAGTGGTAATTTGGTAAGTGACCGTGCAATGTATCCAATTTCTAGCGATATTCACAACCGTCCTGTCATTTCTTGGTACGGCCGCTGCGAGCAGGCCGCGAACTAGAGGTACGACTGACCGTGACCGTGGCGATGACAAATAGGGTCGATAAATTGTTGATGTATTTGATTATATTCAATTTTTCTTTCATATTTTGACCTTTGTGTCAATATCTTATCTTCATAAAGGTAAAACAATATATATAGACGATTATATCGCGTATTATATTATTTTGAGCCTTTTACAGTAACCGTTGTCAAATGTTGAAATTGTTTTATTTAAATATGTGACCATCGCGGAAACGGCTGATAACATTATATTTATTAAGGGTACAACCGTCTAAATAATTAATTGTTCATGTGATTCCCAGCCACAATTAAGATAATGTCGTTAATAAATTGCTTTGTTCATATTCAAATATAATTATGTTTATAATTGACATTCTGTAGTTTATTATTTACAAACCAGATCCGACACGAAAGTAAGAAAAAAGTTTTCTAATTTATTATTAAACGATATAAAATGAAAACAAACAATATAAGGACTTAACTTAACTACCTATAAATAAAAAAAATGGCCTAAATCGCTGTCAGTGGGCAAGGTACCCAGAAGGCTGGCCGCATGCCCCCGTTGTATAGCTATACTAAAACGCTGTGCAAGGCACTGGCCAGCCCTCTGGTCGCCTGAGGTCTCTCTTAGGCGAGCCGCTAGATCTTTAAAAAGTCCATGTGCACTTGGCCCCCATGGCCCCAAGGTCTCCACACCAAACGCCGCTAATATGTAGCTGGTTCCTAAAGCAGCATATTTGCGGCGCTTGAGACTTTCGGCTAATGATGCCGCGGCGCCAGCAGCAACGCCGGTGACCGAAACATGGGACGGCCCCAGACTAGCGGCATCATTAGCCGAAAGTCGTCCCAAACTAGCGGCCAGCCCAAGGACGGCCGGTATTTTCGCGCTAACAAGAGCGCGACGGATAACATAATGTTTATAAAGATTAGATACATCGTCCAATGCGATATTTTAATCTGTATTTATTTCTTATTAAATGATAGATCGATTTTAATGTTTTTCTTAATATTCCGACCTTATCAAATATCTATGGATAATAATTTATCGACGTAGCCTCCTCTCTAGTGCCGCATCATATGGTAGCGCTTTAGCCAATCACAGCGTGGCAAAGGCCCGACTTCGGAGACACCGAGACTCATTACAATTTCGCTTCGTTACAAATCTCTCTCTTTCATATATCTATGATACAAATACATACAGCAAATACGAAGCCTAAGTGTGTAATAAATATTTAGCCCATAACTCTGTAAATATCTCTGTATAACTCTGTTATTCAGTCAAGGCCACGCCGTTTTCACGCCGACCATTAGTCGGCGGCGGCGGCGTGGCAAAAAAGGTCGGCGGCGGCGTGACGCCGGCGCGGCGCACACGTCTAGTATGAAGACAGGATGAAGTTTATTTTACCTCATCAACTGTGCATTTTCTAATTGACCTGTCATATACTTCTGCTTATTGTAATCGCCTGTCAATTTTTTTTAAGATGTACGATAAATTAGCTTTATCCTATAATTTTTTCAAACTTACAGAAACAAGTTTTGAAATACAATTTACTTAACAGTTCAAAAAATAAAGGGCCTGATGACGTGCAGGGCTGACGCCTGCCAGGTCATGGCTATTGCTCTTAGAATTCCATAAACCGTTAGTATACAAATTTCTAACCTTACAGGAAGACCGTTACTCTCAGGGTTCACTGGCTCTTGGACTATTAGAAAGTTTACTAGATAAGACAACTAAGGATAAATGGAACTTACTTTTACTTAAAAATTTTACTTTTTACTTAAAAATTGCCAAATTGACCCAAGCTCTGTTGTTGGACATTCCGTAGAACCGACATCCAACCAAACATCCTGAATGAACGGCAACAATGATGCGCGCGCGCATCAATTGCCGCTGATTGGTTGAATTGGCGTCACAGACTAACGACTAGACCCCATATCAGAATGCGTAGCCAAGCCAATCGCTAACGCTAAGTAGCGCATAGTAGTTTTGTTTGAGTATTATATTTAAAAAAAAACTCTTCTTTGTGTAAAAATCGTATAATTTTTTCCTTTATTTTATTGCTGTAACAATAAACCATTAATGGGTCAAAATTCTTTTCGTTGTCTTATTTTGTGTCCCTGAAAAACGTGACGCAGTGTCGTTTCAATTTCTCATGTATGGATTAAAATCTAACGTGAAAAAGAAATGCAAGTGCACCGGATTTTCTTATTTATACTTAGTCGAAACAGCCACTAAAGCGTGACAGACTGACAGAGTGGTGTGAAACAAGACAACAAAAATAATTTTGACCCTAATATCTTCTTAATTATATACGCTCAATAAATTTAAATAAAATTAAATTGCAGCCTCGAGATGGCCCTTATTTTTTTTGAGTAGTATATGACGAATTTACATATATATTGTATTTCCAGCTTATGTTCCTTCGTTTTTACACTAAATGTCTTTTTTTATGTTGCTTTTTAAAATAGTAGGAACTAGAGTACTAAAAGTTTTAATTTGTTAGAGCACAGGGTTGTATATTGTAATGTATATCATGTTGTTGGCGTCTGTACTACTATCATATACTAGAAAACGTTATCTTTATATTGCACTCATACATGACACAATTAATTAAATACTTGAATCTTCACAAATCCTTGATAAGGAAAACCTTACTCACTTAGATTCAGTTTTTTCCACGAATGAGTAGGCTCAGTATTTGTCGAGTTTATCTTGACACACATATACTAATCGTCAGTGGAATCTAAAAGAAAAGTAAACAAATATGGCAGATGGAAAGTATTTGACGTCTTTGACACATATCGCGAAACACGTTTGCAGATATATTTTTACGTTAATACTAATATTATTAATAAATGTAATAATGTTTTATTCATATAAAATCAGTCCACAAATAACAAATAACAATATTAATAAATGGGTCAAAATTCTTTTCATTGTCTTGTTTCATACCACTCTGTCACGCTTTTAGTTGCTGTTTCGACTCAGTATATTAAAAAAATCCGGTGCACTTGTATTTCATTTTCACATCAAAAATTGGAAACAAAACATCATCTCATACAAAAATCACAACTGTGTCACGTTTTTTAGGGACACAAAATAAGACAACGAAAATAATTTTGACCCAAATATCAATTAATAAATTTTAAACTAGGAATTTATGTGAACTCAAAGTTTAAGTTCGTAATAAAACCAAAATTGTGTTCTAAAAGTGCCTGATTATGAAATAATACAAGTTTTTAAATTCGTTTTAATTTTTTTTATATGTTAAAAAAATCACCAATATCGTCGGACAAATCACGTGTAATTTTTTTTACACTGAACAGCATTCTAGCTAGTAAAACAATAACCAGATGTCAAACCCTTAACTGAGTTTTAAAACTTCGCGGACATTTACCTCGCTGTTGGTTAAGAAGGAAGTTTTTTGATATAACGTGTGCTTAATAAAGTACGTAAATAACAATGAGCAAAGAACTACTAAGCTGGCAATAAATTACACGTCATATTGGCTAGGGGGGAATGTAAATGTCACCATGGGGGATGCGGGGGTCTAAAATAGGCCAAAATCGTATGACGTGATTAATGGACAAGCCCAATGGCCAGTGACACTTGACATATACAGTGTGTTAACATGATGCAGGCTTTTATTTGAACCGAGGATTGAGATGCAAATTCTTAGCCAAACCATGTGCATTATTTGTTTAGAAATCCTAATTTTAAAAGTAATTAACTTTCTAAGAAAGGTTAATTGAGAAGCAATGTACTTCAAAATAAATCGTTAATTGGCACTTGACAATGACAGATCGCAGCCACTCGCAACGTTTGACAACTAAGCAGTACACGCGTTGCATTGATCGTTCGAACGAAATAAAAATAATTGTACAGTTAATTTAAATATTTGTCAACTCTTAATACTTGAAAACGATTGCCAGTAATGCGTATTATTACCCATTTTCGTAAAATCCTGGGTCATGGTAACACACTGTATGTTTACTTTTGTTGACGTCACGAATACGTATGGCTACCTTAAGGTGCATTCAGACCAAACGAGCATTCGCTATTCTAACCCCCTACTCTACGAAATTCGATCGTTACGTGATCGTTGATCGAATGCTCGTTTGATCTGAATGTACCTTTACACGTTTATTTCATTTTGTGAGATATATTTAACCCATTTATCCCCCAGTGTGTTCAAGAATGAATTCGTGGGTTTCCCCCGCTTTGTTTAGATTTACATCAATTCTAGGCCATTTCCTGTTGGCAGGAAACACGTTGAATTTTTACATTGTTTTTAAATTGTAATGAAAATGCTGACGTCATATTGTTGGCAAAATCGTTTTACTTGTTTTATCTTCATACAATAATCTGACGTAGGTATTAGCGGTTGAATACTTGGTGCTCGCGAGCACTTTATATGACCAAATTTATTTTTGATTGATATGCTACCATACTGTGTTCTAATATTAGTAATATTACCATACCTTTTGTTTGCTTGAAAATCAAAAAAATAAGAAAACACTTAACGAAACAACCTGTCACTAAAATGAAAATATAAAAAATACGCTTGAATTATTTTTGCTATGATTTAACACTTTCAGTCTTATATTAACCTATAGACTAAATTACCTACCCGGAGTTACTTTCTATCTAGCTAGGGATGGCCGCAAAATCAACATTGAATAAATTAAGAAAATTCCAAATCACTTGTGGCTGCATGCATATTTCCTGGCCTGGTCACGATATTGGTCTATAGTCCTCGGCCGCTATGAAATCAATCCTGATACCTGTCGTTTCAATGCATTATGTGTCAAAAAGTGACATTGTTGACAGATAATGGCTGTCGGGATTTACTTCAAGTGCTTCGTAATGCGACCGACGGCGAGCGAATCCATAAGGTGGAGCGAGAGACCGATATCGAAACTCTCTCGCATGGTTTTCCGCCCCGCCGGCCGCCTTATGGCCCGGCCACGACATTGGTCTAAGGCGACCGGCGTAGCGGAAAACCATACGTGCGAGAGAGTTTCCATATCGGCATCTCGCTCCAACTTATGGATTCGCTCGCCGCTGGTCGCCTTAAGGTGCGTTCAAACTAAAAGAGCATTCGCTGTTCTAACCTCCCACTCTACGAAATTCGATCGGTACACAAAACGTGATTGGTTGATTTCGTAGAACGGGCGCTAGAATAGCGAATGCTCTTTTGGTTTGAACGCACCTTTAAAGGTGCGCTCCCACCTACGAAATTCGATCGTTTCACAAAACACGTGACCGTGTGGTGACGGCAGAAAGAATACATTTGTCACCACCCCAACTCCTCCTGCGGGTGTCGTAAGAGTCGACTAAGGGATTGTAGTGTCACTGACCATATTTGATTAAAGATTGATGATGGCAGCAGCGTCATCATAGTGGACACATTACTGCGATCGCCAATCCGCTTGCCCAGCGTGGCGATTATGGGCATTTACCTCCTAATGCGTCTATACGCATAGTTAATAGGAGAGGCCTACGTCCAGCAGTGGACTATCATAGGCTGATGATGATGACACAAAACGTGATTGGTTGATTTCGTAGAACGGGGGATAGAACAGCGAATGCTCTTTTGGTTTGAACGCACCTTATGAGCAATGTCGTGGCCGGGCCTTCAGACCAATACCGTGGCCTTAGGCCTTATTTGTGGCGAGGATATTTGACGAATGAGCTTTATTTGTGTAAGAATAATTGACGAATAGAGCCTTATCTCGCCTACCCTAGTTTTTGTCACGTCCCATACTTGTATTAGATTCTCTCGACCTAATTCCGAGATCTAATACAGCCGTGGAACGTGACAAAACTAGGCTGAGATGACTTTGTTCTTATCAATGACGGAATAAACTATTCTTTGTCTTACGGCTGGCCTATTTTCGGAGTAAAACCAATTTGAGAAATACACTCGCAGGCAATGAATACGGGTCAGATGGATTTTTTCATAGAAAATACTGGAAACATGCTGATTACAACTATTTATAATACAAGTGGAACCGTTTTTACCATCACATTGTAGGTATTGGAATGTCCCTGAAGTTTTCACCCGATCCGAAAAACACGGAACTTTATCGTCAGATGACTCCGTAGATCTAAAAATAGCAACTCATGATTAAAAAACTTTTAATACCATAAATTTTAGGTTTTCTTAAACGGTCTACATTTTTGTCTATACAAACCAGTGGTCGGATATCCCGGTGCAACACCAGGGGATACCAAGTAGAAAAGTTAATATGGATATGACCTAAATTCCCGGGTTTAGTTTGAAAAAAAATATAGATCTGATAGGTATACTTAAAAAGGCAGCTCAAATTGCGAACATAAACGAAATCTTTGGGCGTTTTCACAAACCGTTGTTCAAAACACTTTTTTTTAATTCGGACAAGTTTGGGCTTGTTCGACTCAGGATCACGAGCTCTTTTAATTCTGATAGGTGAAAAATAATACCGCACCGGATGAAGTGTCTCTTTACAAATTTGCTCCACTGACATCCGTAGTAGTGGAATAGTTATTTGTTATACAAGGGTGCAAAGTTGTATTTTACCCGCGAGTATGAAATTGAAACACGAGAAAGCGAAAGGATTCTATAGTTGAACCACGAGCGAAGCGAGTGGTTCTGAAATAGAATCCTGAGCGCAGCGAGTGTTTTAACATACGAGAAGTAAAATACATTTGCACCTGTGTGTAACACAAAACTTTTCCCCTCACTATAGCGAGGAAACTCAAAAAAGGTAATTATTTGTTCACATTACAATCATCATCGGGTAGTGATAATAATTTTCCAAATGCATAATGTATTTAATGCAAGATTTTGTCGCAGTAAACTTAGCACTAAAAAGTAAACGCAGCACGATTTTAACACATTCCTGTAGTTGCACACCAACGCCAATGCATTATTAAATCATTCTCATTCATTATTTTTACAAAATTATAACAGAACACTCTGAAAGTTGTTTAGTTTACTATTTTTATACGGTGTTCGAGTCGGTAAATAAAGATTATAACCTATAATATTCATTGACAATGTTGACGTTGACATTTTCTGCGTTTTGTGATTGCATCTAGTCATCTTATCATCATTCACTAAAACAATTTTTACTTATGGAACTTTAGGATTTATGTGTTAAAATTATCATATTATATAAAAGTTTGTATTTTACACTAAATTCTCAAACAAATTATTTAATTATCATTAATATGGAACGATTTCCATGAGCATTTTACGTTTTGTTAATGCTACTTCGCGCTACGCTCCAAGGTCATTACTTTGCCACACAAGTGAATAATATGCGTTTTTACACGTTCGTATTAAAGGATAAACGAGCACTTTACGAGCTAGTGAGGGGAAAAGGACTTTTTCGGCGTACAAATGGATTTTAGATGTGAAAAGGAATCGATTGAAAATAAAGAATCTAGAGAAAATAATTATATGCTATTTTAACTTTATAGAACCTAGTAAGCCATAATTCTTTCATAAAATACATATATTTACTCTAATGTGCCTGCATAGGTGTGTCAAGTCTTCATGCTTAAAAATGTTTGATTTTATGTTACACACACGAGGATGTTTAATCCGTAACCAGGTATATTTTTTCTAACTTAGTAATTGATGACCTCAGGAAGACCATGTACCCATTCAGTGGTTATTGGATACAATTTTTCTTTAACTTTAAATTAATAAAATTTTGAGGTATCTGCGGGAGACCTCATCTAAAATGTTTAATTTAGGCTGGGTATGGATACTATGGATATTGTTTTAATCCTGATCACGGATTAAAATAATCGTGTATTATATGATAATTCTGTTTTTTTTACGTTCGCAATTTCTAGAAGTGGAACCTATTGTGTCTTAGAAAAAAGCTTCTATTTTTTAAGCTAAACTCTTTTCATCATCATCATCATCATGATGATTTTTAAAGCTAAACTCTTTTATTTAAGAATATTCATACCAAAAGGCTATTTGGTACTAGGGTCAATATTAAACAAAATTTATAACCTATCTTTTAAAATAATTGTCGAAATCCCTTAATAATAAACGCTTGTATGTACATGCACATATTTTGCGTTACAAAATATTACTAAACTTTACTGGATGTAATTTTGTGGAATCCCGTGGTATATCCATATTAGTATAATGTTTGAGGTCATTCACCCCTTGTTGCACCGGGATATCCGACCACTGATACAAACAAACTGACCTAGCGACAATTTTAAAGTTTTTTTGGATTTACACTCGCGGTCAATGAAAACGGGTCAGGTGGATTTATTCGTAGAAAATACTGGAAACATGCTGATTTTCAATTTTTTATAATAAATATTTATAATACAAGTGGAACCGTTTATAACATCAGATTGTATCGGAATTTCCCTGAAGTTTTCACCCAATCCGAAAAACACGAAAGTTTTTCGTCATATGATTCCGTAGATATAAAAATAGCAACTCATGATTAAAAAACTCGATTTACCATACATTTTAGGTGGTTTTCTTAATAGTACACCAAACGAAGGAAACTCAGAGGAAAAAACTCGTGTATAAGCGAATTTTGGCATAGTTGTAGGGAATGGTGTTTTAAACCACATACTAAAAGTACTGGTGGTTAGGGGTGGAGCTAACGGGGGGAGAGGGGTGTGAAGGTCCTTATTTTTAATGTTTCGTAAATAACTCGTAAACCGTGGCTTGTAGCAAAAAACGGTCTAGTACATAAGTAATCTGCATAAAATTCTCTACAAAAAAGACATACGCGTGTTTCCTCTAGGATCATTGTGTCATGAGATAAGAAAGCACGAAGATGGACACTAAAGAAATAAACACATTTGTTTAAGTAGGTATGGCACATACAGAATGCTCGCGAGCATTCAAAAAGATTTTAATGCTCAATTCCTGACCATATTTAGAGTCTTTAATGTTATGTAAAATTTCCTGGATTCGGCTTGGTTTCAGAGATAATCAACCTTTTTTTCGAAATAAGTTTTTCGACGTAACTCGTCATAAAACTTCTTTTTTATTACAATGCTACCACAGTGTGTTTTAATATTACCACACCTTTTGCCTGGCAATCAAAAAATGGGAATTAACTTGACGAAATAAGCAGTCCCTAAAAAAAATATTAAAATAAATAATTTTTACAAATTGTCGTTATGATAAAAAGTACTGGAAATGTCAAAAAGTATTCAAAAAGTCTAAAATAAAATAGAAAAAAAAAATTTTTTTTGGTGGCATTTGACATTAGGTATCATAATCATTTTTGTTTATTTTGATATCTAGAATACATACTTAAAATATTTTGGAATGATCGCACGCGGGCGCGCCCTGTATGCTTATTTGTAAAAATAAAATTCCTAATTTATCTTCTAAACCTAAAATATTCTCATAATCTCATCGTCAAAAGATTTTAACTATGCATTCTAGACATCAAAACAAACAAAAAATATTATGAGACCTAATGTCAAATACCACCAAAAAAAATGTTTTTTTTTTCTTTTTTTTTTGACTTTTTGCATACTTTTTGACATTTCCAGTACTTTTTGTCATAACAAGAATTTGTTAAAATTATTTGTTTTAAATTTTTTTTTTGGGACAGGATTTTTCGTCAAGTTTATTCCCATTTTTTGATTGCCAGGCAAAAGATGTGGTAATATTAAAACACATTGTGGTAGCATTGTAATCAAAAAAAAGTTTTATGACGAGTTACGTCGAAAAACTTATTTCGAAAAAAAGGTTGATTATCTCTGAAACCAAGCCGAATCCAGGAAATTTTATGTAACATTAAAGACTCTAAATATGGTCAGGAATTGAGCATTAAAATCTTTTGGAATGTTCGCGAGCATTCTGTATGTGCCATACCTACTTAAACAAATGTGTTTATTTCTATAGTGTCCATCTTCTTGCTTTCTTATCTCATGACACATTGATCCTAGAGGAAACACGCGTATATCTTTTTTGTAGAGAATTTTATGTAGATTACTTATGTGCTAGACCGTTTTTTGCTACAAGCCACGGTTTACGAGTTATTTAAGAAAAATTAAAAATAAGGACCTTTACACCTCCCTCCCCCCGTTAGCTCCACCCCTAACCACCAGTACTTTTAGTACATGGTTTAAAACACCATTCCCTACAACTATACCAAAATTCGCTTATACACGAATTATTTCCCCCGATAGGCAACTTTTGGTCTTCTTTAGGTGGGCTATAAACGGTCTACATTTTTAACTTACAATGTTAAATAGCGTTTTCACATTTGTTACTTTTTCTGTCAACCATAGCCATTGCCACGGAAAGTGCACGTTGATAACGATCACTAGCATATACCAAAGAAAAAATACCGAAGACCGAAGTTTGCCTACGGAGGTGGGGCGTTTGAACCCATGTCTTCAGCTTTCGCGGCTGATGCCTAAACCACTTGGCCACTCCTGCTTAGCTTTAGCTTACAATATTTTACGAATATGTGCGAGTGTACAATGTCATGTGTGTGTATCTGACGTACACTAGCAAGGTCCATAAAGCACTATTTATTGAATACTAAATTAGACTCCATAAATTATGTTCATTGATGACATTGATGCGGACATCGGATTCATCGAGTGCTCGGATTGCTCGGAATCGGAAATCATCTTCAACTCCTCACGTTCGTCTCTTTCTGTGACCATATAATTATAAACATGGATGTCTAAGGAGATCTTTAAAATACGCGTAAACTTGTTTAATTTTATCCTGACGTTTCGGGCATGACGTTAAGCCCGTGGTCGCAGACCGTCTGGTCGCGTAAGCAGTTTATGCGATTAGGACCCGTTTGTCGTTAAAACATGAGTGATAATATAATACTGATAATCGTAAAAGTTTAAATCAATACATCTTTTAAATACTCTTAATTTTTTTTTATACCTACTAATGTTAACTTTATTCCATACAAATAAACAAAGAATTACAAAAGAAAAGAACAAATTAAAACTAAAAATATAATATTAAAACTAAACTTACCTACAAAGATGAAAGTCTATGAAATACTCTTTAGCCCACCTAACGAAGACCAAAAGTTGCCTATCGGGGGAAATAATTCGTGTATAAGCGAATTTTGGTATAGTTGTAGGGAATGGTGTTTTAAACCATGTACTAAAAGTACTGGTGGTTAGGGGTGGAGCTAACGGGGGGAGGGGGTGTAAAGGTCCTTATTTTTAATTTTTCGTAAATAACTCGTAAACCGTGGCTTGTAGCAAAAGACAGTCTAGTACATAAGTAATCTACATAAAATTCTCTACAAATAAGATATACGCGTGTTTTTTCTAGGATCAATGTGTCATGAGATAAGAAAGCAAGAAGATGGACACTATAGGGCCATTCCATATGAAATCATCAGATTCTGATTTAATTCCGCGCTGACTGATTTTTAAGCAGTTTGAAAAAAATCAAGGATGATAGTCTTAAGTAAGTTGTACGTAAACCGTCAATACTTTTTTTTTTAACTTGCTGCTCATCCAGATGGGGCCCGCTTTAAGTTTTAATTTACCTGTTTTTGAGGTTCCACGAGAAGCGATGTTAATTTGTTTCGGTAACTAATATACATTTTTTATATATTTTTTCTGATTCTCTAGTAAACGTACTTTAAAATGTTATTATCAATATGCATCAAGCTATTTTACTTATTCCATCATAAATGTTGAAAGTTTTGTGAATATTTTCAAATTCCGCCCATTTTCTATTGGATTTTGCAGCATGTCTACTGGGCTTAGGGAATTAATATTTTTTTACTGTATAGTACAAGTATTGCTCTCATAAAATAACTGAGGGTTTGATCACAAACTTTTCATTTAGCTGAAAAAAAGAATGGTAAAGTTGGCCATTTTACGAAATTGCTCACCTTTGACTTCAAATTTCATCATGTTTGGCAATATAAAAAAATCGAAAAAGTTATACAAAATATAGTACCAACTCTATGCTATAGGAATCCGTTTCATTTGGTTTGTGTTTTCGATTTCTGTGAGAATTATGATTTTTTTTAATGTCCATTTTTCGGAACTTTTTACGACTATTTTCCGGCGCTCTATGACTTCACTATTTTAAATAAAACACATTAAATTATTCATATATTTTATTAGTCATTAACAACAACAAGAACCTTTATTTAAGTTGCGATGTACGTAATTAACTATGTCAGTGTGTATTATGACCCTTGTGTTAATGCAAGATTTACGAATTCATGTTCATATCATGCAAAAGTCAGCAAAAAAAGCTTGTCACAAATATGTAATGTATATATTTGCGTGTGTGTGTGTGTAAAGTATTATTACCTGGCTACCTTTACGACATTAAAAGCGTTAATAGACGTTCGAACATGGTCCACTCCGCACCGCGAACTTGGTCCGCTCCGTACCAAATTCGATGGTGTGTTCAGCGGTCCGCCGACATTATTATTATTATTGACGGTGCGGTCGGTTCGATGGTTTTCCCACAGGATTTGGTGCGGTCCGCACCAAGTTCGCTCGTGTGGACGGCGCCACCGCACCGTACAGCGCTTACTTGTAGGTAATTAATTAAAAGTAAACAAACAATTCGTAAATTTTCGGGTATTTATGAAATTTATAGACATAACAGTGTCTCATAAATAATAATGTGCCAAAATGTAATTATTATTATTATTTTTTATTTTTTTTTTCAAATATTAGTATGGATAATAATGTTATTTTCTGTTTATGTATGTAATAATAATGTTGTAAGCAATGTGACATGTAAAATTATTGTATTTTATCAATAAAATTTGATTGATTGTAGTGACGATGGTTGCCACAACTAACGCGATTTTAGCTTTTTTGGATAAAATCGGAGGCATATCGACGTGATCACTGTCTGGTAGCACGAAACGCACTGGACCGTTTTTGAACGGTGCGATGGTGTGGCGAGTCGAGCGCACGTACGGACCGGACCAAGTTCGCGGTGCGGAGTGGACCATATTCGAACGTCTATTAACGCTTTATCATTTTTGGAGTAGGAATATCTTCCGGCTCGTAAGGTGCCGTTTGAAACTGGCACAAAATTATGATACGACCCTGTATTTTTTATTGTTATCGCATTATTGAATCAACATCATTACTCTTATCTAAAGACAGTAGGCATGTGTAATAAACCCTATAAGTACCCTATTTCAGACGTATTATAAGAGGTGCCACTAGCATTTTCATGCTTACCATCAAGAAAGTGGTGTACCACTTTTTTGGTTGGCTGTACATAGTAAACGAGGGAATCAACAATCATCATTTTGTTGTTTATTACGTTTATAAATGTTGTCCGTGATAAAAAGAAACATTAACTTAAACAACTACTTTGAAACTTCTTGCTAACTTGTAGATTTCAAAAAATCATATCTTTTTCAAAAATCAATAACACAATATAAATAAAGATGATTTACAAAGAGCAAAGTAAGTTCTTCTCTTCTGTGTACTTTTCAGATCTTTAAACTTTGCCAAACATGGTTTTTTTTAACGTCATAAAAAGCAAATTCTACAAAAATGGTTTTGTAATTTACTGTTTTTTTAAGTTAGAAGAACTAAATTCAAAAATATTGTTAAAGTTTTCATTTAAAGACTATTTGAGCTTGTTAATTAAAAAAAAATACCTGTCTAGACCAAGCGAGCAATCCAATAAAAGCTACTGAACATCACTGAACATTAACAAAATAACATAAAGTTTTAGAAGTTTGTCATACAATAAGTAATAAAAATATACATACTGTAATACATACATGTACAAGTACATATATTAAATAGTAAATTAACATATAATAAAATTCAGTTTCACACATTAAAAAAAAGTTAAAGCAATTTTCATCGACCTCAAAAATCGCTTATTTTTAAACTTCAGACCTATGTTGTCTGGCTGTTAGGCTGTTTAAAAATTAAACAACTACGGTTTTATGTAAAGCATACCTATATTATCATCCATGATTTTTTCCATACAAATCGGAAAGCATGCAGCGCACCTCATTTGATGATTTCATATGGAATGGCCCTATAGAAATAAACACATTTGTTTAAGTAGGTATGGCACATACAGAATGCTCGCGAACATTCCAAAAGATTTTAATGCTCAATTCCTGACCATATTTAGAGTCTTTAATGTTCTGTAAAATTTCCTGGGTTCGGCTTGGTTTCAGAGATAATCAACCTTTTTTTCGAAATAAGTTTTTCGACGTAACTCGTCATAAAACTTCTTTTTGATTACAATGCTACCACAATGTGTTTGAATATCACCACACCTTTTGCCTGGCAATCAAAAAATGGGAATAAACTTGACGAAAAATCGTGTCCCAAAAAAAAAATTTAAAACAAATAATTTTAACAAATTCTTGTTATGATAAAAAGTACTGGGAATGTTAAAAAGTAGGCAAAAAGTCTAAAAAAAAAAAAAAAAATTTTTTTTGTTGGTATTTGACATTAGGTCTCATAATAATTTTTGTTTGTTTTGATGTCTAGAATGCATAGTTAAAATCTTTTGACGATGAGATTATGAGAATATTTTAGGTTTAGAAGATAATTAGGAATTTTATTTTTACAAATAAGCATACATGGCGCGCCCGCGTGCGAGCATTCCAAAATATTTTAAGTATGTATTCTAGATATCAAAATAAACAAAAATGATTATGATACCTAATGTCAAATACCAGCAAAAAAATTATTTTTTTTTGGTTTTATTTTAGACTTTTTGACATTTCCAGTACTTTTTATCATAACAACAATTTGTAAAAATTATTTATTTTAATATTTTTTTTAGGGACTGGTTATTTCGTCAAGTTTATTCCCATTTTTTGATTGCCAGGCAAAAGGTGTGGTAATATTAAAACACATTGTAGTAGCATTGTAATCAAAAAGAAGTTTTATGACGAGTTACGTCGAAAAACTTATTTCGAAAATAAGGTTGATTATCTCTGAAACCAAGCCGAATCCAGGAAATTTTACATAACATTAAAGACTCTAAATATGGTCAGGAATTGAGCATTAAAATCTTTTGGAATGCTCGCGAGCATTCTGTATGTGCCATACCTACTTAAACAAATGTGTTTATTTCTTTAGTGTCCATCTTCGTGCTTTCTTATCTCATGGCACATTGATCCCAAAGGAAACATTCAAATATCTTTTTTGTAGAGAATTTTATGTTGATTACTTATGTACTAGAACGTTTTTTGCTATAAGCCACGGTTTACGAGTTATTTACGAAAAATTAAAAATAAGGACCTTCACACCCCTCTCCCCCCGTTAGCTCCACCCCTAACCACCAGTACTTTTAGTATGTGGTTTAAAACACCATTCCCTACAACTATGCCAAAATTCGCTTATGCACGAGTTTTTTCCTCTGAGTTTCCTTCGTTTGGTGTACTACTTAAATACTCTACAATTTTGCCTACTCAACTACTATTTTAATTTTTATTTGGATCGTATGATTAATTCAAGAAAATTCCAATATAATTTCATATTAAAAAAGAGTCTACGTATCCTGTAAACATTTGAATAAAGCTCTCTTTGAAATCAGCCCAGCAGTACTTTCTATGAAAAATTACACCTGCCCGTATTTACCGCGAGTGTACATAATAACATTCCTAAGGTTTCATCAGCTGTCAAATTACTCTAATTTCACCACATGGTAAACAGTACTGTGCTCATAACAATAACAGTCTAAGCTACACTGATAACACCTTATCTTGGCGTCGAGCGGAAATGCAAACACGTTTCACTCGGCAGTATGCTACGAACAAATACAACATGGAAGCTGCACGCTATACTAAATTGTCCTTCAAAAACGATCCTGTATTTAGTTGACAAGTGTCACCCCCTCTTCATTGCATAACGGTAATGAATTTCAATATCAACCTATAAAAACTTAAACCGCCATTTAAAAATAGTTGTGATTGGTCCATCAAAGTTTTGATTGGCTATATTCTATAAGCGTTTGTCAAAGACGTTGCCGAAATATGCGCGGTGTTAAGAAAAGCGCTATGTCCTGCCCATCTTAGCACAATTGAACAATTGGTTTTGGGGGCATTTTTGAGCTGGCGTTGGACGTCCATGGTCTAAGGCAATATGCCTATTTGGTTACACTTCATCATCATCAGCCTATCTCAGTCCACTGCTGCCTCTTTTATTGCTGCGTATGGACACCCTGGAAATACCGGGTCATAGAAATAAATCTGTTCATCAACCTTTGGCAGTAGAAAAAGGCGTCTTTAAAAAATGTAGGTCGTTGTTGATCGCTTCTTCTTCTTCTACCTAGCGTTATCCCGGCCTTTGCCAGGGTCCGCTTTCCTGCTACATTTCCTCCACTTTACGCGATCCTGGGCATCTTCTACTGTCAGCCCATTCACACTCATGTCAGCCTTCACGACATCTAGCCATCGCTTCTTTAGTCTGCCGCGGGGTCGGGGGCCAATTGTTGATCGCTTATATAAAAAAAATATTTGTCGCCTTTTTTCACTGCCAAGAGTAATACACAAAATTTCTTTTTCTAAAGGTGCATTTAGACCGCGGTGTCGCCCGCCCCGTCGAGCATGGCTCATTATATCCCCCACTCTACGAAATCAGCGAATTTCGATCTTCTATTCTATCTATTATATATATATCGTCGCCTGGTACCCACATCACAAGCCTTAATTGAGCTTACTGTGGGACTAGGTTGATTTGTGTAAGATGTCCCAAGATATTTATTTATTATTTATTTACTAACGTAACCTTTACTTGCCAATGGTACGTCTACTGGGAACAATATAGTTAGTTATTAAAATGACATAAACCTTCATTGAGAGTCGAACCCTGGACCTTGCACAATAAGCCTAAGATCTTGTTATCATTGGCCTCATGATGGCAATGTCAATACATAATGCTTTACACATAGTGCTTCGTACAACAGAATAGTCATATATAACCACTAATGATTATATGTAACGTGTGCTGTGGTATATACGTAAATCATCATGGACATAGTCCTATGTATTTATTAATTTCATTACATATGATATGACTCGTGGAAGCTATATATCCTGTGCTGTATATTTATTAATTACATAGTCGTCAATCAGTTGATTATTTCGCCCAATTTTTAATGCTCGCTGTACCGTTATCCAACAACACCGTTTTTTACATTTGTTCTTAAAAATATATACAACTAAATGTTATGAAAATGAGTTTCAGAATCCATGAAGCTGATTAAATCGACGATTTAAAATGACATACAGGGTATGAAAAGCAGTTATATTTCAATAGATAAACATATGTTTTTCAATAGGACAGTTAATCTGCCCAACCCTGTACATGTAATTTTTTTTTAATACAGTTATGCCAACGAATAAGTAGTAAGTTTGAACGTCCATTAAATTTCCTTGCAAAATTACCCCTAAGAACATGATATAAATAAATAAGTAATAAATAAAGTCGAGCGCCATCCATCATTACAGAAAGTTAATCAAGGAAAGTGGAATATCTCGAGCACTCTGGACGCGATCTGGGGCGAGTTGCATCATCAAGTGGGTCATTAGTGCGTTTGAAGGAATGCAGATAAATGCGTTTTCCTCCTCCCACTTTCCGCGGGCACAACGTATTGCTGCTATACTTACTGAAAGTTTTAGAAACATAACTAACGTGAGATTCGAGCATGTCTAAATATTTATCAAACGGGTTACTCAACGTAATTTAAGTCGATAATTGCTCGACATGTTGCGATCCATTTAGAGGATCCCCATCATGGAGTACTCGCGACCGAAGCCCGACGTGTACTCACGACATGTACACGTGGATATTTAAATAAATTAAAAAATAACCCTCAACCGATTTCTCCAAGATCCCATGATCACTTATAGTTTTGAAGTCTGTTAAAAATAGAATTATCGAAATCGGTTGGCGTGATATTGAGTTATTGGTCAGTTTGTCGAGCGCTTAATGCAAATTTATTACTTTTTTTATTTATTTTAGTTTGGGTAACAAACAGCAAACAATTATTCTTATAGTCTACAATAGTACATTTCCTAACTAGTGCGGGAAAACTTTTTTTCGGCGAGGGTCAAAGTTGGAGCCTGAGTGAAACGAGGGCGACAATCACCCGAGTTAAAAAAAAAAATTTGCACGTGTTAGGGAGGATTTTTTTCATATAAGTGCGTCAAAAAGAAAATTAGCGCGCGCGAAGCGTGCGCATAGTTCGTTTTTGCGCACTAGTTAGGAAAAGGTATGTTAACACATTAGCCAAAACAGTTACCACTGAAAGTTAATACATAAAATGTTGCTTATATTGCTGATTTGGTTTTCTCATGGATGCCATTGTCAGAACTAGACCAAATTAAATTGGACGAATCGGTGAGCATCATCACATTCATCACCTTTTTAATAAAAAAAGAATCTTCAAAATCTGTTCACCCAGTCAGAAGTTCTGAGGTAACAAACAAAAAAAAAATACAGTCGAATGTAGCACCTCCTCTTTTTTTAATTGGTTGAAAAACCAGCCAAGAGCATGTGGGGCTGTGCTCAGTGTGTGTGCTCAGGGTTCCGTAGTTACTCAAAAACGGTTTGGGCGATAGAGGTCGAAATAGTTTTATTTTAAAGTATTTTATAAGCCCACTGTTTTGATTTTTTATACGCCCACCACTTCAGTTTAGCGATTCGCAGAGCTATATCGGTTACTTTGGTCCGAAGGTATGGGATAATCTTACATAAATCGACTTAGGTACTCACAGTAAGCCGGATAAGGCTTGTGTTGTGGGTAGCTTCAATACCTACAGCATATACAATTATACATACAACGTTTACCGATTCGAATTCTCGATTTTGTGAATTTCTGGCCCCTATTTCTCCATGGTGAATTTTATTTTTTTTACAATTATCCAGTGCGAGAATTGTAAAAAAATGTGTTTCTTCTATTGCCAGCGGTTACGGCCTATCATCGGACGGGCCATGTATTTGATTGCCACCAATATAAAATGTATTGCAAAAACTTTAACAATTGTCGCACCTATCATCATAGCGAAATAGGGCCCTGTAGGCCTAGCACTGGATTAGTGCGACAGTAGTCGCCGCGAGATAGACTATCCATCCCTCTATTATTTATATAGTTAGTAAAAGATGGGACATCTATCTCGCGATGACATATTGACATACCAATCATGTGCTAAGCGACTGGCGTACTGGTCGATTCATGGCAATGGAATATTACATAGAATTTACCGTTTCTCCGGGATTTACATTAGTTATCTTCATAATCCGCATCAGCAGACAGATGGGACTGCGTGATATGATAAACTAAACATATAATTAGATATTAATATATATGCAAGCGAAATTGAATCCTATGTCAACGCCAGAACTTGTGGTAGGTACTTGTTGATCCGTATGAATGCTTATGTTAGAACATTATAGCATAATCGTATGATGTAGCGACACTGTTTACATAAATTGTAAAGTAATTCGAAATTTAGAACTGTTTGCCGTGTGATGGCAGTAACAATACATTTGTCACCGCCCCAACTTTTCCTGTAGGTGTCATAAAGGCTGCGTGCGTGCTGCGTGAGTTGCACGTTGTAGCGTCGGAAAAAACATAGTAGATGGCACACCGCTGCACGTAAACGTCACGCAAGCGGTGTGCCATCTAATATGATATTTTACATACGCTACAACGCGTATGCCACGCACATGCCCAAGTGCTGCATACGTATCAAGGTGGATTTAGACCAAACGAGCGAATGCTCCCCCTAACCTATCCCCCACTCTACAAAATCCGACGAATCACGTTTTGTGTAACGAACGAATTTCGTAGAGTGGGGGATAGAATGAGCATTCGCTCGTTTGGTCTAAATCCACCTTCAGGCGTGACCTTAAGAGTCGACTAAGGGATTGAAGTGTCTCTGACAATTTATTTATCGAAGATTGATGATGGGCAGCAGCGTTATCATAGCGGAAAGCGGACATACTATTGCAATCGCCAACCCGGTCGTCCAGCGTGGCGATTATGGACATTTACCTAATGCGTACCTACATACGCATAGGCAATAAGAGAGGCCTTTGCCCAGCAGTGGACTGATATAGCCTTATGATGTGATGAGTTGTGATAACTTTAATGTGACTCAAACATAGCGATCCAGGTATAGTAAACTTTGGAATTTGGCCGAGGGTAGTACGAGTACGGTAGGTACTCTTAATGGGTCGAAAACTCGAAATAATATTATGTCGAGCATTTCGGTAATAGTTTGGTATGCTAGAGTCGTACGTTAGTTATAATATAATTCTAAAATATACTATATATTTTTCAATTTAAGGTGCGAACCAAACGAGCATTCGCTATTCTATCCCCCACTCTACGAAATCAACGAATCACGTTTTGTTTAACGATCGAATTTCGTAGAGTAAGGGGTTAGAATAGCAAATGCTCGTTTGTTCTGAATGCACCTTTAGATGAATAAACGAAACACTTCTTCTAAATAATATTACAACTGACATGTAATTCAAGTTTTTCAACACATGGTAACCAAACGACCTAAAATAAGTTTCGCGTCGCTACCTTATCATAACGCTTCAAGGTCAATGCCCTGTCTTATCGTAATTAAAAGAAATATAATGAGTGGGCTCGCCACCTGCCAGATATTATGCACGCGGATAAACATCATCATCATCATCAGCCTATGTCAGTCCACTGCTGGACTAAGGCCTCTCCTAATACCGATGAGTCCATTCAGTATATTTATTGCTTACACATTTTATTTGTTCAGCTATGTGCAAATAAAATGTGAAATTTATATTTGTAAACTGTGGAATGTGGAATTAGTATTAATAAATTGTGGAATAAATATAAGGCACCGCGATACAATACAATTAATAAACTAATGCCCGTTTTCACCGACATCTCCTAAAGTTTAGGTGTCCCTTAGAAAAATTTAAGAAACCCCTAACTGTAAATTCGTTTTCACCAAGCGTCAACTGTCACCTAAAGCACTAAGTGGTCCCCTAAACTTACGGGCCCGACTATGGACCTCCTAAGTTTAAGTGGCGGTTCATTTTAAAAACTTCAATTATTTTTTTCTGATCGTTTGCCGCCAATTTGCATGGTCTTTTTTACTCACTCAACCGCAATGGACGATATTTTTAATTTGTTGGATAATTTAGACGCGATTGAAGATTTTGAAAATATTTTCTATGTATTTCGGAGACCACGCCTAATTAGAGAAAGGCCAAATTACTTCGAAAAGTACGACGATGTCGATTTTGTTCGGAGGTACAGGTTGACAAAAAATAGTGTACTATTTTTGTTGGAGAAAATTGAGGCTGTTTTAGAATTTCCGGATAACAAGTAAGATAAATGAGAAGTGTCTGTTCAAAAGGGGATACCTAATTACTTACATTTTTGATATTTTTTGTGTTAGCGACGTACATTTTTCTGCATAGTCTGGTCTGGTCTTAACTATGTTCTATTGAATACCCACTTACGAACGCGCGAATCGAATTACGAATATTTACTGAATTACTGACACTGACAACTGACAGCGAGTTGACGTTTACTTTTTAAACAACGGAAATAAGTATTCAGCCAAAACTCCGCAATTGTATTCCAGTTTTATTTACGAATATTTGAATAAACTTGGACAAATTAGGGATAAATAACTATAATAAAGTGCCTAGAATCGTTTTTTTCATTTATTATTTCAATATTTCTAATAAAATTAAACGAATCGGTAATCACCGAAACTTTTACGGTAAATTTAGAAAAAAAAAGTGTTACTTAGCAAAGAAGCCCCTAGTTAAGTTACACTTACGTTGGTGAAACAAAATTTAAGTAGGGAGTCGATTTAAGGGAAGCCTTAACTTAAGTCTCTCTTAGCTAAGTGACAGTTTACGGGATGTTGGTGAAAACGGGCATAAGTTACTTAAATTAAATGGACTTATGGACGTCTTTCGGCTGATGTGATGATGATGATGATGATGACTTAAATTAAATAGTATGGCTTAAGCACACTTATGGAGATGCATCCGTGATGTATTTTATTAAAGGTAACATACAGGGTGATTGGAAGATCGATGCAAAGCTTTAAGATTAAGTAAGTATAGACCAGTTAGAACCATTTAAGCCATGGTTGTCTTTGACGAAGTTTGACTATTTTTTTTTTTTTGGTGGTTTTGGATAAAATACCCAAAATTTAAAATGAATTGCTAATTTTTGACCAAGTTAAGCGAAAAACGCTTTTTTTTATATTATTTAATTAAAGTAACGTGTAAACAATGTAACAGAACATAATAAAAGCTTCTGTGTCATAAAAGTATTTTTTACAGAATTTTGAATTTTGTGATCCGAAATTTAAAATGTTTAAATACCATTTTTAACATCATCAAAAAAAAACGTTGCGTGATTTTTTTTGTTCAAACCTTTTAGAAAACATACCTAATTATCGCTTTTCATTTGAGGTATCATTTACGCAGATATCTTCATCACCAGTTATTACAAAATGAGTATAAAACATTTTAAAGTACTGGGTTATTTCGAAGTTTATCCAAAAACATTTTTCGATCCCTGCACAATCATATCATGCCTCCCCTAAAGATTGCCACGATGACCGGTCCCGCGCCATCCGCATCCAACGGACTTTTGTGACCTTCACCAAGTCATCAATCCACTTTGTGGGGGGCCTACCCACGCTGCGCCTTCCGTATTGGCCCTAAATTAGTAGTAACTAATGAGCATTTCCTAATTTCGTTAAATTGCTATCGTAATTGTTATCCATCGTAGTTATCTCTAAAGGCTGAAACACACCAGATGTGCGTACTGCGTAGCGTGCGCGTTGTATAGCTTAAGAATAAAAAACCTTTGGGCATTCCTTTGAGCGTTTCAACCGCCGCCGTGACTTCGGTGGCAACGTTTTTACCAGATTTCCGTGGGTATAAATAAATGAATATCTTGGGACATCTTACACAAATCGACCTAGGCCCACTCACACACACGCCCAGGTAAGCTCAATTAAGGCTTGTGATGTGGGTACTAGGCGACGATATGTATAATAGATAGATACATATAGATACTTAAATACATAGACAGCCATGACCAAGGAACTTTGTGATAAATAAATACACAAATAATGCCCTCGCCGGGATTCGTAGGCAGGGTCACTACCAACTAGGCTACGGAGGCTGACTTCATAGGGTATCTCATACATTTTTGGATATCTTGGCAGTTGTCAACTACGTTTACCAATATATTCAAAAGTTCTTGCACCTCTCATGGCATTCGTGTGATACGCTGCCACCGAATCACGGCGGTTGAAATGAAACGCCGGAGAAATGCCCTTATCCGAAAAGATAATAGGCATGATGACTGGCAAGTCAAATCAGCATCTTTTTTCGAACTGTCAAAATGATCCCCACTATGGAATTTTATATGAAATACTCAAAAGTGGCGTCTCGTTTGAGTACTGCCAAATGAGTGCTCTTTTAAGTTCTTTTAATTTATAAAATAGAAGTTTTGTACAAAAATTACTGCAATCTACATCTTAGTAATAATTTCTTCGTGTATTATGTCGTGCATAATGTTAAATAATTTATTTTAACTACAGTCATCATCCCTATACGAAGTACCCGTCCCTGTCACTCCAATGATGCCTTTTTTGGAATGACAAAGACATATGCTCGATATTTACGATTTTTAATGTTCGTGGTAGACCCTGAACCCAGAAGGTCAATGAATTGTAATTTTAGCACACCGTTAGAAATGTATGCGTAGCAAAATCTTTTTTATGGTAATGATTTTTTTAAGTGTACTGCCACAGCCTAGTTGTTTAGGGTTCCGTAAACAAAATAGCGAGCGAGTATTCGGATTTTTTACGAAAATGGTATCCTGCATTTGCGCAGAATTTAGTTTTGCCGAATATCACTTGCCAACCAATTTTTCGCAGATTCACTTGGGATGCCAACTTAACAAAATAGTTTGGGAAGTGATACCTAATATGCCATAAAATTTACGACACATTAGTAAACCGGCACTTTTCTGTTCAAGGACTTTCTATGGAAGTCTAAAAAAATATACTTTGAAATATGAAAATATCAGTACGTTCATATAGTTGATTGAGATTTCTTGAGAATCGATTATTTGCGTAAATATTAACACATTCGACGCCGGTGACACAGGGTGTGTGACCAACAAAATCTGATTCCTATGCCAGCGACACACATACGTGATCAGCAGTGTTATTCACTAAGGAAACCGCCTTGCTAACAGCGCTGTGACAGCGCTGCGGCAGCGTCGAGCCTAAAAATGGTATTCACTAATGCACTTTAAACGACACTAGCGCTCGGCGACGAATGCGGCGTGAGCTGGAACTACATTGCGTCGAGACTTTGACGTTTAATGTACGAATACTACGAATTTCGTATTCTCTAACGAAAAACAGCGACGAACTCGCCCACAAATTCGCTGACAGCCTCGATTCCTAATGTCAAATAAAACAGCTAGGATTTTAGACAAGGCTGTCTCGACATCGAGCTCGTTGAGGAACGCAGCGTCGAATGTGTCAATAAGAGAATAGCATAGCTGAGTAACCTTATTCTTATGCCACTAGCATAAATCAAGTTCTTCCTCCTATGCCAGTGCCGTACTCCATACAAATACGAACGTTTTTGTTTTTGACACAAGTGCTGTGTCACTGGCATAAGAGTACAATCTGTTCAGTTACACATGCGTGTCAATAGCATAGGAGTTCTATCAGATAATTTCGACCGGTTCAGTAGGTATTAGCGCTTAGTGAAACAGTACCGGAGGCGAACGTGTTAAATATACGATTTATCTTTTATTTAGGTAGGTCATGGTACCACACCACTATAGGTATTTTTGTGAGATTATATAACGGAACCCTTCCTTGTGTATGGGCTGACCCGCGAGTTTTTTTTTGTTGGCAACCAAACTGAGTATGATATGAATAATAATAAGATGGTCTCTACATGTTGCTCGCAACTCGTAAGCATTATGATGACTGTTATGAGAGATTTTAACAATTTTATCTAGACGTTATAGGTAATAAGCATAAAATATTATGTGACCTAATGTCAAATGTCGCCCTAAGACATTTTTCTCAAACATGCAATGAAATATTGTCGTTCCTTAAGGGGCCCATACATGGTAAGATTCATCTGTGCGATCCATCGTTACAAACCGATCGAATCGACCAATCGATAATGTATTTCAATATCGCTAACGATTTACTTGATCGAAGACGATATCGGAAAACGCAACAAAAATCCATGCAATCATGAATATCGTAACGATGGATCGATTTTGTGTGGTACTTTGCGATCAACGATTCGATTTTAGTATCATTCTTGACGCGGAAGCGCGGAACCGCACGCACTGCATCCCTTGGTAAGTGTTCGTGTAGGTACCTACCCTCGACATAAAAAATTACTACTTGGAGCACTGATAATTTAATTGAATTTAATGAATTATTGAAGTCTTAAGGGAGGAACTTTAATTCATTTAATAGATTTATATGCGAATACTGATGCCGTTTTAGAAGCCATTTTTTTAAACCACACTTTCAGGGCTCGGATACCGGTTTTTACTTTTTACTCCATACAAAAGAACGGTTCGAATTTCGTTATTTTTTGTTCTTCGGTATATCAATTCTTTGTTAATGGAGTAATTTAAAATTACGACGTTGGTAATTTCATAACATTTTAAGTAGGTACTACATAATAGTACATTACGACACAAGTGCGAAAAACATGAAATTCGAAACGAGTGGCGATGTTTTAAAACACGACCGATAGGGAGTGTTTTAAATCGACACGAGTTTTTGCACGTGTCTCGTACGACGTTTTTTAGTACAGATGGCCCTCCGAAGTTTTGAACCTGACGTAAAATGACAATAGAGCCTAAAAAAGGCACCATCTGTACTAAAAAGAATATAAAGCATTTTAAATATTGGGCTATTTCGAGGTTCTCGAAAAAAACCGGTTCCGAGCCTTGCACACTTTTTTAGGTTTTTTTTTCTTTTTCTTTAGTCGAAGCTGGATCAAATATAACGCCACATAGGAGATCGTTATCCATATTTAATTGGGTGCAGCGACTTTATTGTAACCGTTTCCAACGAGTAAATGATAGATCGTAGCGATCTATTGCTTCGTGTATGGCGCGATCGTAACGATCAATTGCTTCGTGTATGTTTGGCAATTTTAAAGCGATCGATCGCCACGATTTTCGTCCAATCAATCGAAGCGATTTATCGTGCCATGAATGGTGCCCTTTAAATAGACTCGGAAGTATCGCTTTTAGGGCGCAGCGCGGCGCAGCGCGCAACATTGTCATTATTATTTGTTGTATTTCTTTGTATGTTTGAGAAAAGCCCGGCCTCGTTACCTATCCGTATACAGTGTGGAAATTAAACTCAGGCCCTGGAGGAAAACTACTTCAAATCCTTAAGCTAGCTCACTTTACTTAAAGGAGACATTCCTTTATTTTTGAAAAGAAACAAATCTGCAATAAAAGATTTTTTATACTCGTTTGCACTGTATAATACCACCTTGGCCGAGAATCCTCATTTTCCCGGCCTCTGATGTAATGTACTATTGTTTTAGAAGGTATGATTAGAACACATTGTGGTAGCATTGGTAGCAATGTAATAAAAAAAAGTTTAACGACGAGTTACTACGAAAAACTTATTTTGAAAAAAGTCTGAATCCAAGCCAAATCTAGGAAACAATAACAATACACCTTCCTCTTAAATTTATAAAAAAACGACATCAAAGTCCATAGCGCTTTTCATAACACCGCGCATATGTCCACGCACATCTTTGATGAATTCCAAATAGTCCAATAGAAAATAGCCAAGCAAAACATTGATGGTTCAATCTACTAGCTATAAGTATAAGGAAATGAGAGGTGAATATCACTATTTCATTCCTTGGTAGATATATCTCAGTCCCTATAACTTACATAAGAACTTACATGCGTACGGCTGACCTAAGGCATGCATCTTACTAATCTAAAAATTAAAGGTAGTCATCATCATCATCAGCCTATGATAGTCCACTGCTGGACGTAGGCCTCTCCTATTGCCTATGCGTATAAACGCATTAGGAGGTAATAGTACATTGTGCATCAAGGGAACCTCTTCTCCGCAAAGAACAGGCTGGTTTCCGGCCCAATCGATCGTGTACGGACCAGATTAACACCTTGCGCATAATCCTCGAACAGGCATCAGAATGGCAGAGGGAAATGTACCTGACCTTTGTGGATTTCGAAAAAGCCTTCGACACTTTGAGATGGAACTGTATCTGGGATCGGCTACGTGAAATTGGAGTCCCCGAGAAGATTACAAACATGATTAAGGCCATCTACAGGAACTACTCCTGTAGAGTAACTCACGACGGTCTCATCTCGGAGGACATACCTGTTCATGCGGGTGTACGCCAGGGGTGTCTTCTTTCCCCTCTCCTCTTCCTTGTCGTTCTCGATGGCATCATGGTCAAGACCAACAGTAAGCGCCGCGGCATAGAGTGGGGGCTGTCCAACGTGCTGGAAGACTTAGACTATGCCGATGACCTATGCCTATTGAGCCACACACGTGCCGACATGCAAGCCAAAATGGACGACCTACGGCGAGAGGCCTTGGAGACGGGACTTAAAATCAACACCAGGAAGACCCAAGACATGAGGTGCGGAGCAACCAGCTCGGTACCGTTGCTCATTGGCACAGAGGGCGTGGAGACAGTCCACAAATTTACGTACCTCGGTAGTGTAGTGTCGGAAACTGGAGGGACCGAAGAGGACATCGCTTCAAGGATCGCCAAAGGGAGAGCAACCTTCGCACAGCTTCGTCCTGTATGGCAATCGCGGAAACTGACTCGGAGAGTTAAGCTCAAGATATTCCGGTCCAGCGTGAAATCCGTGTTGCTGTACGGATGTGAGACGTGGAAGGTCACTAAAGACATCTCGCACCGGCTACAGGTCTTTATCAACCACTGTCTTCGCCGCATTCTCGGCGTGTTCTGGCCCGAGAAAATCTCCAACACAGATCTATGGGAACGCTGTGGTGAGACTCCGATCGACCAGCAGATCAAACGCCGCAAATGGAACTGGATTGGCCATACGCTCCGAAGGGACCCCGACCATATACCGAGGCAAGCCCTAGACTGGAATCCCCAAGGAAAGCGAAAACGTGGCCGCCCCAAGCAGACCTGGCGGCGGACGATCACTGCAGAAGCGAAGGCGATAGGGATGACCTGGAGCGAAGTAAAGCGCGAAGCTCAAGACCGTTCGGGATGGCGACGCACTGTGGACGCCCTCTGCCCCATCTAGGGGACATAGGACATTAAGTCAAGTAAGTCAAGCATCAAGGGAGGTAAGTACGGAATTACTAACGAGAGTGTTAGATTAGAAGCCCGACGCCGTCAGGCGGAGGGCTTTTATGACTCGAGTTAGTATTCCGCTTACCGACCGTGATGCATACAATGTTTTTCATCACACTTGCCAACCAAAAAATAAGTTTTAAGACATAATATTATTAAATTACGTACTGAAATTTCTATTACTCCCTAGGGAATTTCATTTTTCTATTACTTAGCTTAGCTTATATACTTAGCGGGCTAAGCGCGCAAGCAATGGCGCGCTTAGACAGCAAGTGTGATGAAAATGCCCATAATTGCCACGCTGGGCAAGCGGATTGGCGATCGCAGTAATGTGTCCTCTATGATGACGCTGCTGCCCATCATCAATCTTTTATCAAATAATGGTCAGTAACACTTCAATCCCGTAGTCGACTTTTACGACACCCGCATGAGGAGTTGGGGTGGTGACAAAATGTATTCTTACTGCCGTCACCAAACGGCCAGCTGGTAGTACTAGTATGAAATGGGTCCATAAACAAAATGGCGGTTCTGTTGACAGTGTCAACTCGTGAAATAATCTGTGTACACAACAAACAATCATGGAAAACGCGACCGCTTGTCTGTCCACGTGACGTGGTCAGATATACGTGTCATTCGATTATGTAACGATTTTTGTAGGCCGAGAGCTGCCGAACGTTTAGTTCACTACATGTGCTTCCTTTTAAACCGACTTCAAAAAGGAGATTCTCAATTCGATTTTTTATGTAGTATGTTATCGAGTAACATACCGACGATCTGTACCGATAACCTGATACCAATTCGAGGTGTGATGGGAATGATGGGATCTTGGAGAAATAGGTAGAAGTCTGTTTTTATTTTTTTAATTTAGTTATTGTTTTAGAAGTTTGCGAACAATGTAAACAAATAGTTCAAAGAAATATCTTTAATTTAGAACAATTTTATTGTTTTCATGGTTTAGGATAATCTATTGGTCGCAGGTCGCAGTCGATTAAATATCACAAATTTAATAATGTACTTACATTAGAAATCAAACAAATTTTAAATAAAAGTTTGTTTGTTTGCAACTTCTGTAAAAAAAAAATCTATGCTTATATTTTGAAACTACGCGACGGCAATTGGTACGGGTTTTACGTAGATAAGAGTTATTCAAGAGAAAGGTTTAAATATCAATTTTATACACTTTCAAGCTCGCGCGGGTCGCTAAGTAGGTAAAACGTTTTAATATTTGTACAGTTCCCGCGAACAGAAATTGCGAACACGGGAAATTAACTTGATGAAGTATTTCGTCGGGAATAGTGCAATCTGTGCAATACCGCGTAGCTACCAAAGCATATAGAGTTCAAATATCAAACAACCGACACTCAAATTGAATTTGTTAGTTACGCGGTATTACACTATCCCCGACGATATTGATTTAATAGATGTATTTTATGATAATGATGTGGTTCGATTTAGTTTATAAAGTATGAAAGCTTTTTTTATTTATTTGTTTTATATCCATGGGGAATAAGAAGTATCTCATTAACCTGTTGAAGAATCTGAGAGCCATTATAATATTTATAATGATAAATCTGCCGTGCTAACTAAAAAGGACGCATCTCCCATAGAACAACTATGAGAGATGTGTCTTTTTGAGTTAGCACGGCAGAAATGATAATGATAAATAATGTAAAGTGTTTGGAGTTCGTCGCTCGGACTATAGTCTACGTGGCGGAGGCGTGTCGGATGTTTATTTTAGATTATACATTAGGTATTTTAGATTAATTTCGCTATATATAGATTGCAATTAATGTGAATTCTCACCTATTTAGTACTTGAACATGTGAATTCTGGACTTTCTGAAAACTGGTAAGATTTTTTAGATTTTTTGTATACCTTCCTAATAATACAGTCATACAAAGGAAGGGATTTCTTCTCAGGTCAGAGGTGTAGGGATAGAACTGACGTAGATTATTTATTTTTGTTTCTTGTCTTCATTTTGAAAATACTTGTAATGAATAACTACCTTAATTCGCAAATTTTGCATGTACATCCATCCTTAAAGGTTAGGCATGAATCTGTGGTTTAGTATATTTTTTTGTGGGCTTAGTTTGATGGAGGTAGATTTATAAAATTTCCTCCATCCATTGTCAAGTCGCCCTCAGACCAAAATCCCTGTAGAGTATTCGAAACGTCTGAATGTAGTTAAATTTAATTAATTTACTCGATATAATCCGTTTAAATAGTTTTATTGCTTGAGTAATTATTATCGCGGTAACCGAAGAAAATATGACGCTATATTTTTTTTATTAAAGGCAATTATGTAAATAATAATATTTTTTTCGGCCCTTATCCTAAAGAATCTTCAATATCACGATATCGTAGCTGTATTTCCAAATAACCTTGACATGGTACATGACACGACATATCATTATATCATGCCATTATTCCATCGAGTAATTACATGACAACGCACAAGTCTTTATTAAACGCCTACGCCATCGCTATCTGACATAAACATGAATTTATTCCTCAATAAGAAATATTATTGCTCAATAAAAGGTATTGCTCAATTGTTTTTGATGCTGGGGATTCCCGCTTCATCACTACATAGTATAAAACGAAGTCACTTTCTCTGTCCCTATACTATATCTATGTAGTATGTATGTGGGTGAATCAACTTTTTTTTGTCTGTTATTACCATGGTTACGGTCGCCTGAGTCACGCTGGTTTTATGCATAATTATGCTACTTAAACTATGCAAACATGCATTTTTCTGTAAACAACAAAAATCTGTATCCAATTTTATTCCCTATCTCGAAATCTTGACTTACAATGTTTGTGTGTGTAGAAATGTATATTTTATAGATGTATGTGCTCTTTCATGTCCACTTGACAAGTTTTGTTAAAGTACCCATAGTTCCGACCCCTAGTAATTTCAAACGAAAATCTATTACGTGATGCCATAATCATCATCGGCAAAATGAAGGACAAGGCTGGGAAGCAATCAAAGGCGTCGATAATTGATTTACACCGCGGCAGCAGTTACGAATTGATTTGCGGTTAAAGTATCCGGTTAGTACACCTAAGAGTTAGCATAAAGAGGGACTTTTATTCAAAGTCGAACGATTCTTTATTCTAGAAGGCATAGCAACAAGTTTTGAGCTATGCTGCGACCATGTACCATCACTACATAGTATAAAACAAAGTCGCTTCCTCTGTCCCTATATGCAATGTAGTTATTTATAAGGAGATAGTGAGTTAAGGTTCGTTATTGTCTTACGTGTTATTACTCGTTTCAACTTAAACTGACCCTTGGATTTTAACTAAACTTCTAGGGTTTTTGGTGAAATGTAGCTGAGCTAAAGGAATCCAGGGGTCCATTTTTAGCTGTAACGTGTCATAACACGTTGTAACACAAAGATGAACCTTAACTCGCTATCTCACATACTTCACATTCCATTCCTTAATTGAACTACACTGCACCAAAAATGCTGGAAATCGTACGATGTCTGTCAGTAACCTAATAATTAACCCTTAAATGCATAGTGATGTATATAATTATGCATCATGTATTCTTGACTCTATTGACAGCATGTCAGAATTCAAATTTGAATAAATCTTTGTCAAGGTCATGCATTTAAGGGTTAAGCACCAGTATTCGCTAAGTAATAATTTTTTTGATAGATAGATATTCACGCTGACTAGCATATTATGAATATCTCATTCTCAGTTCTACCTACAATGAAATTCATCTTGATTCCTATTATACTGAAATGAAGTAGATTTAACGACTCTTAGCTATGCGGACTTTGGGGCAAAGTTCCACACAACGCTGCCCATGGTCCTTAAGTTCTTGGTAGTAGGTCTGGTAGTAAAATTCATAGGATTAACTAATACCTAATAACCCGTTAAAAGTCGACACTCCACATTCAACAGTTGTAAACAAAGTGGTTAACTCCCAGTCTTCCTTTCGCCGAAACGATTACGCCCCTATCTGAAGACACAAAGTCATATGTTAGAAGTGTTTGTACCAGGATACAATTAACTGACGGTTTATAGACCTTATCGTTAAAGAAATAAGGTTCACCATTGGTTTAGATACGAGATCAGCTGCTTTGGGTCTAGCGATGACGAATTTGTAATGCGATCGTTTAATTGACGTCGTTATAACGATCGAAACATGCCACACGTGGGAGGTTTAATATAAATTTAATGATTTAGTTACTAGGTAAGAAGTCTATTTGATATCTTTGGCTGACTACTAAAAATTACTATATAAATTGTCACTACTCTTAGCAATGTCATATTATTATGTCAGTATTAAATCTTAAATTGCTCTTGTTACTTTTTTCTTTTCTACTGACGAACCGTATAAAGCGTTTGACGACGTTTCAAACTATGTAGGTATTTAATTATAGTATTTTAGGCAATCCTTGTTTAAGAGAGGTCAAAAAAGGTGAGTGGTGGGGGTAACAATTTGAGGCGAATCCGAAAATTGTTATTAAAGATAAAGATGCCCCGAGCATTTATTGACTCAGTTAAACAATGTTGCATACAATACTTTTTCTACGACCACACACTGAGAAATATTCTTAGCCAAACAATTTTATTAATAATCAAGGTCGGGCGGGAGACGTCAAAATTAAAAATGAAAGCTCTTCTATGGTTTACTATTCATAAGAAATTACATTTAAAATTAAATTAGGTTGGCAGCCATGTATTTCATTACGGCTTGTATACACGAGGGGTCTTAAAATCCCAAAAACGCACTGCGTGTATGCCCAGTTGCGTTGAGTAGACAACATAGACTTATCTAGACATCTTTAAGGTAGGGGCTTAAAGGTGTGTTCACGACCCTGTAAAAGACAAATAAAAGTACGGGAGTAGAAAAAATTATTAATAATATGCAAAATATTCCATTTCTATAGCTTTTTAACATGTTGCGATTGCAATACCAATCGATTTCCGTCTGTTTTTTCCTTATCAAAATACAAAAACACACATTTCCATTGTTACAGAATTACCAACGCCAGCCAAACAGAAGACTGATATACCTATATACACTACATGCTATGTAGAATTATACAGAACATTCCATTGACAACGGCATGAGTGGCGGCCATTTTGAGCGCGCGTAAAACAAGATGGCGACGCCTGTCAAGACTGTGGTGGAGGCCGAAGAGGCGGAGAAGTTATTGGAGAAGAATAAGGTGGTGGTGCAAGAGGAGGGGCTGCTGTCTGTGAAGAGCTCAAAGAAAGGTGGGTGGTAGGATCCTGGTAGGTTAAGGCAGCTTATAAGTATAGGGGCAAATCCAAAAGACTGTAACATCAGTTACAGATTGTTTACAGATTCTTTTATATGTTCTTGTATTAATGACGTTTTAAGCGTCCGCATATCTTCTTACAGGGCTAGGCTGTACTCTGTTTGGTTTGGTGTTCAAAAAAAGGTAAACAATCTTGCAGTATCTTTTTATTGAAAACTACAAGTAGAAAATAAGTTTTAGCAAATATACATAATATAACAAGGAAATACTCGTACAGTGATTTACATTGTTTTTGATTCATTAAGTACCTAGTTTGGATTTTTATATGCATTTTTCAATAAAAAGATACTGCAAGATTGTTTACCTTTTTTTAAACACCAAATCAAACAGAGTATAGACATAGGAAAACTTAACTTGGATTAAATAATTTAAGAAAACACGAAATAATTGATAGCTGTTGTTACAGTCTTGTGTATTTACCCAAAGGTATAATTATTTTCTTTACCCTATCTATCTATCTATTCAGCCCGTGTCCACCCACTGCTGGGTATAGGCCTCTTCTTTATTACGCCACTTTCCTCATTCCTGTGCTAGTCGCATCCACTGCTTTGTTGCGGTTCGGCAGATGTCGTCTGATCATCTTGTCGGTGGTCTCCCAGAAAATCTTTACCCATGAAAAATAAATAAATAACTAAGGCCGGGCCAACACAGTATGCAACATGTGCACGTGTATGTCAGAATAGATGGCACACGTTTACGTCACGCATGGGGTGTGCCATCTAATATGATATTTACATACGCTACAACACACACACACGTACGCGCATATGCTACACACGCATCTGGTGTGGCTCAGCCTTTATGCCGCACATTATATACATTCGTTACAAGTAGGTACAGTCGAGGAAATTGAATGTTTAGCACTTTGTGGTTCAAGTTAATTTGGTTGTCATGTATGTAATAACTAAGACGTCCAATGTAAAGTGAGCCATAAACTGCTAAACATTCAATTTCCTCGACCGTACGAAGGAAATTTGTAAATCGTATCGATTTAATAAAACACTCCCTTTACTCGTGTTTTTATTTATCGCCACTCATTTCTAACTTCATATTTTTGCTATTATATCGTAATGTAGTATTTTATTCAAACCGCCATTTAAAACACGTTCACATATGTTTGGTAGCGTTTCGCACGCTTGTGTCGGTGTGCTAACGCCTTTAGCAAGCCAATTATTTGTACCTACTTAATCTGTGCTAAAATCACAATTTTCTAATGCTGATGGCCCTTGTAGCCAAAGCTTCAATAAGTTAAAAAAAAAAACAACTTTTTTCTATGTCTACCCTCTTTTTCTTGTGAAGCAGTCATCTATAAAACGTCAAATCGCGTATTTACATTACGAATTTCTTTAAATACGTCAGTGCTGTGAAAGTTATAAATATGAACACGAAGAAATCTAGATATAAGAAATTGAAAAGTGAGTAGTAATCTAATTAAAATCTAAAGTAACTATTGTAATAATAGCATGACGTCGCGCATACAAAATCCGCTAAGGTTATGTGAGGTCCCCAACAAGTGCTGGGCCAGCGTTGGGACCACGCAAAATAGGCACGTTTGATGTCGAGTTGCGGAAAAAAATGGCCAGAATACAAAAACAAAAAAAGGTATTCATTTAATTAAATAAAATCCAGCACGTAGCGGTTTCTGCAGGCGCAACGACATGAATTTTTAGTTAGCAATAATTGTTTATAAAATTATGTTGGGTACAAGCTTTATAAGTTTATACTTAGGTGTTTTTGAAAATGAGTGCAGTTTGATAGAAGCGGTTGCCATAGATATACTTTTTTAACCCTGTTCAACAGCTGTCTACACGCCCAAAATGCATATGTAGACATAACCCTACTCCCAACCTATGCAGAAATATCTTAGTGGTACATTCAATGTTCAGTTTAACCATTTAGGCAAAAAAGTTATTAAATTTGTAATAAAACAAATTTATTTTCGCGAGAAAAAAGATGTTTCACCTGTTTTTTTCTAAACAGAAGACGATTTAAAACGGGACACCATAAATTTTGTTACACAACCCATTTCACAATTTCCGGATAAATATATCCGCCAGATAATTATAATGATCAGATGATCACTATTATTTTCCCTAGGTACCTATATAAAACATTTCGCTACCCCAATGTTACATGGTCCTTGTTACTTTTTTTTATAATCTTGGTCCTTGAGGACAGGCGAAAGCACTAAGCCATACTGCCTTTCTTGCTAGGTTTTCGGGGTAATTAAATCGGGACTAAGTGTCAATGTGACAATTTACAAAATTC
>JALPQI010009066.1:0-50047 GCA_025490895.1 Thaumatotibia leucotreta
ATTTATTTATTTATTTTATTTATCATGGTTCTAAAAAATTGTAGACCTGTTATTTTTCATATTTATCAAACACCTACAAAATTTATCTAGTGACCCTTGAAAATTGACGTCAAATATATAATTAGGGTTCACGTGTTAAACATATACATACACGACCTTATAGGCAAGAATTTATTCATTTATCTTACATATAGATATTATTTTTGATGTTCGACTGTACGTTCAATGTGTACTTGTGCAGTATCGGTACAGGTTTGCGAATCAAATTGACTTAGATAAAATGTCATTTCGACAGCACGAGCTAAATATTTTGATGTTTTTATTTATTGGTACACTATTTGATTAGTTTGTCGCTGTAAAAATATGCTGTTTTAGAGTTAACTTTTTGCTATGAAGCGCAGATTTCAAGTTACGTATCTAAATTGGCAAAAGCGGGATTATTTACAGTTTTGTCATGCTTACATTATTTATCTGTTCGTTTGTCCATGTGTCTTGTGTCTCAGCAGTCGTATCGTTAGTCCTAGTCAGCCGAAGTTTGCTACGATAGGTATCAAAGATTACAAGATAATATGATTTAGTAGGTTAAGTACGAAGAATCGCGATAGGTAAGTAATGTAATTACGACAAACTTGCTTACATTTTGTAGGTTCCTTTAGCTCAGTTGGTAGTGCCACAATGGTCCTGGATTCGAATCCTAGGGTGGGCATAGGTATTTTTATTTATTTTATTTTATTTTATTTATAAATTAATATCTCTTAAGTATATCAAAGATGGCATTGACCAGTGAGGTTATACATTATCCTAAAAAATAACAAGCAATTATTCCTAAGATACGTACATGCGAAAGTAACTTAAAGTACTTAAACCTACCTGTTATTTTTTCTCTATTAAACATGAAATTTGATACAGAAGAGATATTTACTTTTAAGTCCTACTAAAGGACGTCGGATAGTTCTTATCACGTTTTTTTATTCCAAAATTGCATTTCGACATAACGTTAACCGAATTTAACAGGCAACAGCCAGCATTACATAATGTAAATGTAAATTATTCATAATCTCCCAAGACCCCAAACTCCGATCACAGCAAATCAAGTCATTTAATATCACACGTCAATTAACAAGGGACCCTTAATACGATTCCCGAAAATCCAAAACCGGGACTCAAAAATGAACCTTATCACATTAATCATAACGTGGGAAAAGAAATTAAAAATCTATGTTTCCTAATGGCTGTTTAAGACGTAAATGCAATTAGGGTGCGCACACACGAGCGTCCAGAATTTGCATCGTGTGTGTGTAATGAGCTGGTGTGCAAGTTTTAGAAGCTTGTCCGTGGATCGTGTGATGTGTATATGGAAAATTGGTAGATTAATCTGAAGCATAATAAGATTAACCTGTTAAGATTAGCCTGTTGCGGATTTCATCTTTGTACCTAATTGTATGTGACGATGCCTATTGTTGATATTCTGTTGTAGCCATACCTGACGAAGCCTGTGTTGCGGATGTTGATTGTGATTTAGATAATTGATTGGATGAATATTTTTTTTTTCATCTGAAGCAAGATGTTACATAAATTTAAGAGGAAGATAAAAATATTGCAAGCATACTGATTTTAAAGAGACTTTTTAATATCATTTGATATTCACAAGTGCTTTACGGTGAAGGATAACATCGTGAGGAAACCTGCATACACTTGCAAAATTCAAGGGTGTATGTGAAGTCCCCAACAAGTACTGGGCCAGCGTTGGGACTACGCCAAATAGGCACGTTTGATGCCGAGTTGCGGAAAAAATTGTCAGAATAAGCTAATTGCCGCAGCGAAGGTGTTAACATAAGATTGTTTTGGAATTTTCCTTGTTTAATTCGTCCAATGCAAAAATGAATAGATTGGTATATAATAAAAATTTAACATAGTAACAATTCATATATTTTTTTGCAAAAATTAATACGTTCCAGTTGAGATTCAAATCCCCGAGGTTTCGCGATCTCATCGTTCATTTTACCTATTTCATCTCAAAGCTCAAACAAATATTTATTTCAATATCGATAGCCGTAACCCGTCAACTATCAACAAATACAAGAAACGGTTTTTATTCAAAACTGAATCCTTCACACAAAATCAAAATTACAAATTCACCTACCGTGTGAAAATGTTAACTATCGATTCCCAAACTGAAATCTCCACAATCATTACCGAATTACAATAATTACAATAAAAATGGAGATATAAGATGACCGGTCACCGTGGGATCAGAGATCAATCGTCCCGCACGAATGGGCTTAAGTAGTACGGCTTAATACGGCGCTTACGTCGTTTTAAAAGCTGCGCGCACGCACCGACCTCGCGTTGACCGTTGATCTTCCTTTGTCGACTACAAAGGAAACTGGTTTGATCTGGTACACTTTGAACTTGACCGGTGTCTATGGGGTCTTGAGATGGCATTAGAATTTATAATGTTTTTCGGAGTATTTTTAATGATTTGTACTTGTAGAGGGAATAAGAATCTCGATGTTTAAACTTATTAAATTTATATCGAATTGGATATTTATTTTACAATGATTAAGATATTAATTTGGTTCTGCTTAGTTATAATTTTGGAACACTGTACATAAGAATTAGTCGAGCGTCATCATAGTGGACACATTACTGCGATCGCCAATCCGCTTGCCCAGCGTGGCGATTATGGGCATTTACCTCCTAATGCGTTTATACGCATAGTTAATAGGAGAGGCCTACGTCCAGCAGTGGACTATCATAGGCTGATGATGATGATGATGATAAAAAAAATACAGCTTCATTGATAGGTACACATTCATGTAGGTATGTATAATGTTAATACTTATTTATATATCCTATTTACTAATTATTTATTCCTATCTACCACTCACTTACAGGTAGGTATAGGTACACGTACAGGTACACTGGTACACACCAGTATTTTGTATAAACCCAGGTATTATTTTTTTTTTGTGAAATTGGGAGAGCGGAGGCATTTTTTAAACAGCTTACATATATTTTTTAAGAGGTATGTTCGATCAAAACTTGAAACGACATACAGGGTGGAATGGAACGACGATCCTTCCGAGTATTGGACCAACATCGAAAACGTATATCGAAGGTTGGGTGGTCAAACCCGATAAGTCGAGCAAACCTGTTTTTAAAATACGAACTAGGTATATGACATTGACGTGAAGTTGTTATTTCAATGAACAAATATCTCGACTTATCGGGTTGGACCACTCAACCCTCGATATGGAAAATTGACTTTTCCATACTATTGAACTCTTAACTAATCACAATCACTCACTTTGTATGAGGGGTTATTTTTTTTAAGATACTATACTGAAAGTTCATCGTCCGACCGACGGTAGACTGGGTCGGTAGCGAGAAGGATCCTGTATATATTTAATATATTTTTATTGTATTTAATTTTGAAATTAAAGTTTTATCTGACTTCACCTTATACGGACGCATCTGGTGTTTCTCGCGCGAGGTGGCAAGTAAGAGAGGACTAGGCGACGGCTGCATTGACAGACACAAGTAGGTAAAATTACAGCTTTTTAGGACACATCTTAGTTCTTACCGCTTCGAGAAAGGATGTATTGCCGTATAATTTCACGCTACAAATAATTCCCGTCATTTTAAAACCTTTTATATAGGTATATTAAACCCATAGAATGATAAAATTAGGCCGATCTTCGAATTAGCACGTGAGACGCTTTCGAGCCAAGATACCATTTTGAAAATCTGCATTAGTACGTATCTAGGTATTGAATAAGAATGATAAGCGATAACTAACGTGACCATAATAAAATGTATGAAAATGGTCATGTGATTTTTCGTAAGAATCTGTCTTTCTCATACTTACGTCTTAAGCGTTTTGCTGTTTTAGCCAGTTATTTTATTCCTGGCAATAATAATAGATTACATGCCTTTTAAGTGGGAAATGTCTCGGATGAAGTGTAATTGTAGGCCGAGGCAAAGCCGAGGCCAACAAACATGTGATCCTAGGCTTTTCCATTTAACGGCCGAGGTGTGTATAGGTATATTATTTTCTGCTCAACAGAGCCGGCAGGCGGCAACTTAGTTTAGCGCAGCGGCCTGCAAAGTGCTGTTTGCCGGCTGAAGGGCAGAAATAATAATTATTTTTTTATATTCAGACTAATCTAGCTTTACCTTTTTAAACCGAAACTAAATCCTTTATCATTAGATCCAAAACTTCGCTCATTAGGCCCCTATATACCACCCCTAAGCATCTATTCGTCGCCCACTTTACTCGTCTTTGTGCGAATCTAATCCCATATGAACCCGACATTAGGGTGTGTGTGTGTGGGTGTATGTGTGTGTGTGTGTGTGCAAGGCGAAGTTAGATCGTCCACACTTTACCGCGGGCCTCAATAGGAGGTGTACACCGCATTATGGTAGTGGGTGCAGGCGAAATTGAGTTGAATTTAAATGGTTATTTACTTGTCATGAGGATTATTTTTTTATATTACGAATAAATACAATATCATTGGACATATTGCGTTAAATAACTGCGGGGTGTTAAAAGGATTGATAAACGTCAATTTTTTTATTTCTTCTTAGTGTAAATAACATAACATTTTTATTGAATCACATTGATTGATTTAAAATAAGTACCTACTCTCAAAACGTGTAAATACGGTACAATACAGTTGGAAGAAATGAGCAAAAGAAAGCAGCTACCACAGCTACGCACCACAGACTTCATTATAATTTCTAAAGGAACGTTTTAACCCCGAACGTGTTTGTGTTTGGGTAGCCACCAAAGCCATCCAAAGGTGGACCAAATCGTATCAATTGTTACAACAACTTTCGTAATATGTAGGGTCTCATATCTGATCTGAGATCACCAACGAATTTGATATTCATAAAGATAATGGAAATCTTGACCGACATGTAAAGTGGATGACAAAAAAATATCGATATTTGCTCTTGTACAAGAGTACAAATATAAGTACTTCTCTTTAAAGATTCATATTTTTGGATTTTTTTAATAACTAGGTACTTTTAAGGACTAGCTAACATGGCCAGAAGTTTCCTTGCTGCCAGGGCTTTGGCTTCCTGTAACACATACGAACAGGACAATCCACACTTACGAGTTGGTTCGGATATTTGTTATGGTTATTATATTTAGCTATCATTGTATCTAAGATAGATTTGTGTAAAAATAAAAAAATAACATAAATAATCATACTCATAAATAGTGTTTTCCACGAAAAATAAATGTCAAGGTCGCTTATATTACTTCTAATGATAAAAAATAAACGAAATAGCAGAGGAATGAGCCTAAATAAATTAGCGGAGTGGTGGAGTTGTGCGTTGGGCTATCCTAGAAAAGGCTACGGTGGAAAAGGAAAAGGTATCGGTACTTAAGTTCGATTCCCATCTCGAACGTTGGTGATCTTGGTCTTTTTCTTTGGTACATGACATCCCGTGACGTCTTTGGCCGTGTGGTGACGGCAGTAAAAATACATTTGTCACCACCCCAACTCCTCCTGCGGGTGTCGTAAGAGTCGACTAAGGGATTGAAGTGTCACTGACCATTATTTGATAAAAGATTGATGATGGGCTGCAGCGTCGTCATAGTGGATACATTACTGCGATCGCCAATCCGCTTGCCCAGCGTGGCGATTATGGGCATTTACCTCCTTAATGCGTCTATACGCTTAGTTAATAGGAGAGGCCTACGTCTAGCAGTGGACTATCACAGGCTGAAGATGTGATGTGACATGACATCTAATATTTATGAAGAAATAAATTATTTCAATACCTACCTACTGAAGTCCCTTCAACCCACGCCGCCAGCACGTGTACTCTGGTCAGCTCCTAACATCATTAATCTAACTTTCGTGCTACCCTTTATAATAGTTCGGCCCCCTCGGGGGTGGGTGGGTTATATTAACATACGAATTTGGACGCGCAACCTTCTTCTTGGGGGGATTTAAGTTTCACGTCATGTATTGATCGAGCGGGTTTGCGGGATTTTAGTGTTCATATTGTGCTTGGAATTTTTATCGACGTTTTTGTTAAATTGCCATTTTAAAAAAATGCGAAAGGCGTCAAGTTTTTCTTTTGTGCAATAAAGGTTTTTAAAAATAAACGGTATAAATCATGTATATGATTAAGACGATCCTGTATTGGGTGAATATCTGAGCCTTTATACTAACTAATTTTGGTGGAATCATTTTTACCGAAGTTTCTATACGTTACAATGTGCTACGTTGTCATTTGAAGGTGACACGGTACCTTATACAAATGACGAAGTATAATATTGAGACGTTTAGAAACTTCGGTAAAAATGATGCCACCAAAATCCGGCAGTTGAAGTTGAAACGCTCAGATATTCACCCTATTAGTCGTTAATCTTAACATGCGTCCCTTTCGTATACTAAGTACGTATATTATATTAAATACTAGGAAAGAAGTGACACACCAACGATTACAAACGATAAGAGAAGACTACTACTTTATCTGCCAAGTTATTGTAGAGGAACATGAATATTGTGAAGTAAAAGGGTCAAATTTTTTTTCGTTGTCTTATTTTGTGTCCTTAAAAAACGTGACACAGTTGTGATTTTTGTATGAGATGATGTTTTTTTTTCATTTTTTGGTGAATGGATTAAAATCTAGCGTGAAAAATAAATACAAGTGCACCATTTTTTTATATACTGAGTCGAAACAGCAACTAAAAGCGGGACAGAGTGGTATGAAACAAGACAACGAAAATAATTTTGACCCAAAAGCATACCTTATATATAAATATATTGATTATTTAGGACATGTACCTAATGCCTATCTATTTAAAGATGTAACAAAGCTTTATTGCACGGTGTCTGAGGTGTCAGGTGCATTCCGCAGACATCTGACAAGAAGCTTTAGTGCGAGCCTACTGGATTACGTAACTAGAAGGTTTAGCTAGCGCGCCTACTGGATTATCTACTTGTAATAGTCCTGTAAGACCGGACGCACATGTCAGGAAAACGGGTCAAAATTATTTTCGTTGTCTTGTTTCATACCACTCTGACACGCTTTTAGTTGCTGTTTCAACTCAGTAGGTATATAAAAAAAATCAGTGCACTTGTATTTCTTTTTCACGCTAGATTTTAACCCATACATCAGAGATTGAAAACAAAACATCATCTTATACAAAAATCACCACTGCGTCGCGTTTTTTAGGGACAGAAAATAAGACAACGAAAATAATTTTGACCCAAATGCTTATTGCAGCCTGTTGCGTCGTTGAAATTAGTGGCCTACCCATAATAAAGAAGACACTAAAAAAACATAATGGTCGGTCGGTAACCATGGTCGGTGCGTGCGAACTGATTTGGGTGAATATCTGAACGTTTCAACCGCCCAATTATGGTTGCATCATTTTTGCCGAAGTTTCTAAACGTCTCAAAGTACCGTGCCTCCTTCAAATGACAACGTAGCACATTGTAACGTATAAAAACTTCGGCAAAAATGATGCCAAGAAAATTAGGCGGTTGAAACGCTCAGATGTTCACCTATTTCCGACTCTATCCGAACAGTATCAGCCGCATAATATCACGAACTTTCCTTAAAAATAATATATGCCGGGCTTATCCACACTCACTTCAATGTAGACTATCGTGAGACATACTCGTATCAAATTGACACTAAAATAAACTGTTAAGCTCACACAGTGATTGATAATGGACACTAGGCTCTCCAAAACATGTCGCACGTAGTGACTAAATACCTCTCGTATTAATTGTAAACACATATTTAAATATTACATACCTATCTTATACCAAACAAAAATAATACTTGCGTTGCGTTGGTAAACTTCGGTACAGGGATCGGAACCGGTTTTTTAGAAAAACCTCGATATAACTCATTCAACATTTTATGTAATTATTAACATCTCTCTATTAACAAAAAAAATATAAGCCGAAGATCGAAAAACAACGATATTTGAACCGGTCTTTTTCATGGAGAAAAAACCGTTATCCGATCCCTGCTTCGGTATTTTATCATCAAAAGCCATATAAATAAATTGGTCTTAAGTTTTAGCAAAATAGCTGCGAAGAACAACCAAGAAATTTCCATGAGAATGTTCTAAATTTCGAAAATTTGTCGTCGTTGGATTGCTATCCACTATTTTATCCTATTTGTAGTATGTAGCCACATACCTACTGTACCTAGTGTGTTAGTATATTTACTTTGTTAAATTCGACGCTTGCTGTGCGGTGTTTAATTGTTTGTTCAACAAATTATGAAATTTGGTGCTCTCAATGTTCAATGTGCGTATTTTATGATGTCCTGCAGTAGGTAACCTAGTATTTATCCAATGAGAAATGTATTTAAATAGGCGTCTTTGCTAAACTAGACTAGAAAAACAAACCTCCTACTCGTATTCATAAATTCATATACGTCCATCACTCTTTGTAGGCAGGGTTGCTACAAATTAGCATACGGAGGCTAACAAATAAAAATAATATCATAATGAAAATATAATTTATCTTTTTTTTTTTTAAGATAAACTCATTGTCCACCCTTTAATATTTTACAATTAATTCAAACGCAAACCGTTACAAGCGTTCCAAATTCGAAGTGTAACGATCGTCTTCCCGTCTTAATACGAGGCCGCTGACCCCCGGACCCTTTAGATTAATGTCCGGGGGCAAGACTCGCTAATACACTGAAATTAAGAAGACCCCTCGGCATCTGTGACCCCTTGTCCCCCTTTGCCCCCCAAGTTGCCCCTAAGTTCGCGAATGGCCGTCTTTATGGCATGCTAAGGGTTAAAAGTGAAGCTATTGTGCGGGGTATTGATTTAATTTTGACAATGGGACGCCATTGCAGTTTTGTTATGTATTAGTGTTGCGTGACGCTTTTTTGACGCGATTTTTTACAATAGGGTAACCCTGCGATTATTCTGTCGCACCAATCGAGTCATTTCAACATTATTGATGAATTACATATAAATATTGGATTCTTTCTCGATTATCTTATAATAGACGCATGTTTACCTACTATTTTGTCATAATTTCCTGTATAAAGCGGCAAACAAAAAAATCTTATGGAAACACTCAACAGAGTGTTGCTGTTTTGATGTATTTTGTGCTTTTTCTGTTGTCATTTACTTGACCAATTTTTTTACTATTTCCAATTTTAAACGTTGTCATTTGAGTCTACAACGTAATTCATTGCTATGAAAATAATAAGACCTTAGACCATACCATACAGTTAGATACACGAATCAGTAACTTTGTATAGAAATGTAGTAATTTTTTAAATAAAAAAAATACAGATATCTGTATTTTTAAGATATATTATATTAATACAGTCTCTGTAAGATGTTTTTAATTAAGTAATTGTATAAGGAAACAATTTATGACAAAGTTGCTAGACAAATTTAAATGTCTCCATAGATAGGTAAAGCCCAGCGTTATACAGGATGAAACATGAGTCAACAATACTACTAGGTACTAACTCTATAAACAATTAACAATTGAATGCCTCACGAGTTACTTAGAAATAGTCATGTATTTTTTGTGGCTTTTTCTAATTTTTAAGGTGCTTTTCAGAAATGATAACGGCTATTTAAGCTATTTAAAACCTGAAATGTAATAAATATCATTTAATTTTACACGTCGGGATTTGGATCCGGGTACTCCATGATGGGTGGGTACTCCTCTAAACGGATCGAAACATCGTCCATTAAATACAAAAGCGACACAACTCAAAAACCATGAAAAATGATTTTATTGCAAAAACGACATTATTAACACTTATATTTTACATGGCACTAAGACACCTGTCGATTTGACGTTAGAAAGTATCAAAATTATGCAGGTGCCCTTTTTGCACTATCACTCTTTCGAGACTAACTTCAGTGCTAAACCGCCATTTTGTCAGTTGCGACTCGACCGTCGACCAAAACGCACGACATTTTTGTGAAAAAGTGCCATAAAACGAAATAAGAAGTGATTTCGTTAAGAAATATATAAGCAAATGTGCCATATTTGTAGATGTGACCGTTTTGAATAAAATAAATACGTAAATATTATGTTTCTTTATATAAAAAGGAGTCGCAAAACGGAATGTGGCAGTTTTCATTTTAAAATATCCTCTTAAATTGGATTTTTCATAAATCGAAACTGCCATATTTGGATGTGCAACCTTTTTGAATTAAAAATATATTCGGATGCATCAATCACAGGAGCCATATTTGTACATGCTGCTGTTTTGAATAAAATAAATATGTATGGTTTAGATTTCTTTATAAACAAAGGAGCCGCAATACGGAATGTGGCAGTTAGGATTCTAAAATGTACACTCCAATAGTACGTTTCAAAAAACATTCTTGCATTTACAACCGTTTTTAATTCAGCATAATATTAAAATCCATAAATGTGCCAGATTTAATAATTGTGTTTCTTACAATGAAATCTTAAAAAATACAATACATTTGTAATGTGTTCGTTTTACTTTATGTTAGAGATTGTGTGGAAAAACGACTGTGAATTTTGCGTACCTGCAATCGCGACTACGAAGAAACAATAATGGCATAGACTTCGGATTATTAAGTATTTGTCATCCTTTCCTACGTATTATTTGTATACAATACAAGTAAAACAAACATAGATCTAACCCCGTTGTATGTTTTAACGAATCTAAAAACTTAGTAGTATTTATTTTTCACTTTTGGCAATGCTAACATAGAGATGATGACTGTATTTAAAATAAATTATTGCACATTATGCACGGCATCATACACGAATAAATTATTACTAAAATATAGACTGCAGTTATTATTGTACAGAACTTTTATTTAATATAAGTGTAGTATACAAACGTGACGTCACTTTTGTGTATTTTATGTAAATCTTACAAAAAACCAAAAAAGATGTTGATTTGACTTGACAGTAATCATGCCTATTGCTTCACTACATAGTACCCAAGTACTAGCGCTAAACTGTCATATCGTCTAGAAAAAAAATTTTTTTTTGGTACAATATTACTAATCATAAGTAGGTTATTAGGAAATAATTATTATCTCTGCAATTAAATATTGAAAGATATACTTTTGAATCGGCAAAAGTTAAGTTCTTGCATCAATTCTAATGAAAAAACTAGTAAACCGTCAAAACATTTCAACTTGGATCATTTAGTATGGGATCACAGTAATCACCCCACAAATACAATACACAAAGAAAAAACAAATCACTACAAATGTACTTAACCGATTTTTATTATTTTGGGCTTTTAGGTGGGCTATTTTCGGTTTTTAATAAGTGGTATCAAAGTAATTCCTTTCTCAACAATATAACTTTAATCGCGTTGTATTTATTTTAAATTTATTAACTAAAGGTACCACTTTTTTTTTATCTAGCAGGTTGATTCTTGAAGAAAACCGATAATTATATCTGAATTTTAAATTAGTACGTCCGTTAAATTCATCAAAATATGTAACCGAAGTTCCAAATTAATCAAAGTAACCCTGGTTTACGGTACTTATAAACATGTTCTGACAATATGTAAGTAAAAAAATAGTAAGAAAAAGTTTTGTTTGGTTCAGTTTTGTTAAAAAACAGAATTCCTGTGTTTAAGACATGATTTTATGTATGTTTTAAATGAAATAAATGCTTATTTTTTTGTATTTGTGGCCTTTGATTGATAAAAAAATATCAGAATTAATGTTATTTTTTATGCAAAACGGACGTATACGCTCATAAAAGTTTGCACAGCACATATTACTTTCTAATAACTAAACACATCAAAAGAGGGTTGAAATGCCTACAAACTGATATATAACACATATAATATTAATGCTGTAAAAACATTTTGTGAACAAAAAACGAATACAAAATCTTTAAACAGCTCCCCTGTAAAAAGTCAATTTTTGACTTGTGTCGCTTTTGTATTTAATGGACGACATGTCGAGCAATTATCGACAAATTACGTGAGTAACCCGTTTGATAAATATTTAAATGTGTTTGAGTCTCACGTTAGTTATAATTCCAAAAATAAATAATTTGTCAATTTTTAAGTAACTTTTAATTGTTAGTTTTTTATTGAGTTAGAAAAACGTATTACTGTTCACGACTCACGTTTCACCCTGTATAGGTAATAAAAAAAGTGACCCAGGTTTCTTATAAACAGTACCGTGATAGCGAAATGGAAGTGGTATTTTTATAGGTACCGATATAAATATTTAGTTATAAGCTAGAATACATTCCTGTAGTACTTACAGATATCATGAATCGCGACCGCTTCTCCGTAAAAATGTTAACCTAGTGATGTGAATAACCCATAATATCAATTTGAGGGGTGCGCTTTCATTCACATAACTTTTTAATTCCTAATATCGGAAGTCCGAAAATGAGTCTCATACAATTTTATATCATCTCTTCATAATTTTTATTATAATAAAATATTGAAACTCCTAATCATTCGACTTCATAATGTTAATGTTCATACATTTGTTTATGCAAATTTTTGTTTTCATATAATTCTTGATTATAAGTGTTATATATCCTTTACATTGAAGCTTTTACTGTCAATAGTCTGTCTGCAAAATGTCATCTCTTTTATAATAATTTAATGCTGCCAGAAATGTGGGTTAGGTTAGGTTAGAACTGCGACCCTCACAGAACCGAAATGCTGCCAGAAAGGTGGGTTAGATTAGGTTAGAACTGCGACCCTCACAGAACCAAAATGCTGCCATAAAGGTGGGTTAGGTTAGGTTAGAACTGCGACCCTCACAGAACCGAAATGCTGCCAGAAAGAAAAAGTATGACGACAGTGTGTTATGAGCTCCGATCATAGGAATTAAAATGTATGAACATAAAATGTATGAAGAAAAAAATTATGAAGAGTGAATCCGTAGTACAATCGTAAATAGGAATACAAATTTTATGAGAGCCAATATGGACCCCAATTTGAGGCGTAAAGATGACTACTTATGTACAATACAATACAATACTTTTTACCGCACAGCATAATAGCTTATATTATATCATCAGAGAATTGATTGGTTTATTTTATGCATATAGATATACGAGTAAGAAACCGTCCTTGCAGCCTTTGATGAAACCTCGAGCCCTCAGGCTTCAAGCCTCGAAATTATTTTCACAACACTAGGTTAACCCTCAAATGCTAGTGAAGCCAACCCGAAGTTGCGCCAAATAAATCGATGCGCCGAAAGGCGGGAAAGTGTTATGAATGGCGCCATGGCGCCGTGGCGCGAGAATGGCGCGCGTGGCGTGTGGCGTAGGGCTGCAACACATTTCGGAGGCTCAGCAGTGTTATTCACTAAGGAAACCGCCTTGCTAACAGCGCAACAACAATAACAATGTAATACTATATGAAACATGTATATAACGGCATATTAATCTATCAGGGGTGCATGTATCGGATAAGTAAAAAAAAATAGTCAATGTATTACAAGTTAAGATTTACTCGATACGTAAAGCAGTCCATCACACTCTCTTCAATATAGAATTAACGTATAATACTCATGGTACGGCTACGGATTGCTCGCACCAAAACGCGAATACGAGCGGGATGGAAAGTAAGTCTGCGTTAATAACGCAGCAGCAACTCGTTGTAAATACTGCTGCAGTGTTATTCACTAAGGAAACCGCCTTGCTGTCAGCGCTGTGGCAGCGTCGAGCCTAAAAATGGTATTCACTAATGCATTTTAAACGACACTAGCGCTCGGCGACGAATGCGGCGTGAGCTGGAACTACACTGCGTCGAGAGTTACCGCCTACAGTTCGACGACGAGCTGTTCTACGTTAGTGGATACCGTTTTTCGCAGCGCTGCGCTCTACGTCGAAGTGAAGGCTGTCTCGTCGTAGAGCTCGTTGACGAACGCAGCGTCGAATGTGTGAATAAGAGAATAGCATAGCGGACATTGGCGATAAAATGTGTATGAAACAAACTCGCACACAGGAACCGGAACCGTTATTTTCTCCATACAAAAGAACGGTTATTTTTTCGTTATTTTGCGTTCTTTGATTTATAAAGTCTAAGTTAACACTTTCATTGCGGACGAGTGCTACGGGCTACGCACGTAGCCGATCCCGTGATTTTTCCGCTTTGTAGCGATAATGGACCTCCCACAGAGAACTTCCCACGTTAGTTCCCGACGCTCAAAGTGTTAATGGAGTAATTTAAAAATATGATATTGTAAATTACATAAAATATTGAGTAGTTGTTAAAGAGTATATAAAACATTTGAAAATATTGGGCTATTTCGAGGTTTCTGTAAAATACCGATTCCAGTCCCTCCTCGCACAGTCTAAGCTTGACTAAAGATATCCATCCGGTTGTCAAAACTTAACAGCTTACTTATTTATAGGTTACGATTATATTTATTACATAGGGTTGTAGACGAGGGAACTTAAAATTAAAAGCTGAAGAGATTTATACCCAAATTAGTACACGAATTCCCTAACTTCAGGTCATATTCTGGTATGTCCAGCGAAAAGACGATAACCTAAATCTGATATTGAATACCGATATGATTTAATTTATAGAAAGTACCTAATGACATTATGCACATAGATGTCAGATTTTAAGAAACAGTTATTTAAGCATTTAGAATAAGAATAAGAATGATTTATTTGCAGGAAAGGGTTATATACATAGGTGTTCATACATCAAGTATGTATACATTAGTTCGCCTTATCTAGCTGTAGATGTAGAGCACGCAAATACATGCTGAAAAAACAATATTTTAGCAAGAAATTTATAGAACAGTATAAGAAATTTTACTTATAAAATAAATTAGTGAAATTAGTCAATAAAGCCCACTATAATTTGAGTAAATATTTAGATAATTATGTAAAACAGTAATTAATTGCAGTATGCATGTACCTACTTCAATTGCTAACCAAATTTGTACGCCACTCGGCTCGACATGGAGAAACTGTGTATCTTCCTTTTTGGTAAAACCTGTACTAATGTTGTAAAGTAGGTACTTTTCTCAAACATGCTATGAAATATTGTCTTCACGTTCCTTAAAATAGACTCGGAAGTATCGCTTTTAGGGCGCAGTAACTCACTAGGATGGAAATGGAAGATAATTTTTTTCTATTATTTTGTATGTTAGAGAAAAGCACTATACATGCCTCGGCGTGAAAACGGATTCCCGGTCCCTGATGTAATGCACTATACAAATAAATAAAAAAATTGATTTATAGATTCAAAGGTTCACAAATTAAATACCGTCAACTGCTACAACTTTGCACGGAAATTCATGTTTTTTTCAAGTAACTCTTAAAGTATGTGTTATCTGTACTCTTTCTTACATTGCTAAGCTAATCTAGTTCAAAATACATTAGTATCAGGGTTCAAAGTATGCCAAATACTAGTAATTTAGCTTCTAGAAACATTTAAAGTTACAGTCAAAGTTGTAGCCAAAAGCTGCAACTTTGCCTAGTGGATTATCTGTGGTAATATATGGAGAATTTGAAAATGGAAAACCTTTTTAATTATATAGCAGTCATATCTAAGCCAAGGTGTCAGTAGAATACACTAAATACTATGCAAGTCTTTTTTTTTACGACATAGGCATAGTTGTGACGTGTTCTACAGCTTTTCCATACATTGTCCTGAGCGTAGCTAGGGTTGTGCCAAACAAAATAGACACCAATATTTTTACAAATTTAAAAAATTGCATTTCTTTTATTTATTTGCTAAAATTCAGTATTGCAAGGGTTGAAATAACAAATAGCTAATAGTAGCTAAGGACTTAATGAATAAAACTATTTTTTTATTCATATATTTTTTTATTACGGTACAAAACTACTTGATAGTGACAACCCTAGACCAGGCAATTTTGGGACATGTACATTCTAAGAAACCTTTCCCAACATTGCCCGTCGTCATTCTGGCCTTAAAAGAGTTTATTTACATGAAAAACTACATAAAGCATCGCAAAGAGCATATTTACTTACCATATGAGTACTCCACAAGTGGCTATAACAGATATTTTCGCAGTTATAATAAAAGTTTTGAATACATCGAAAAAACACGTGGTTACTTTCTAAGCGTTGACACCGACTGAGTTTAAAAGTACCTGTGTTACCAGGAAAAAATATGTGGAAATGGGTTGCCAGATAAATTCTACAAATGTTACTATTTATAGAAGAAAAGAATATGTAACAGTTTGGTAGAAAAGTAGGTTTTTGTAAAATGGGCAAAATTGTAGCAGGTTGGCAAAATTGCAGCAGTTGACGGTAGTTAAACCTACGAACAAATAAAACATGAAAGCCGCACGCCATATTAAATTGCCTTTCAAAAACGGTCCTAAATTTTAGTTGTCAAGTGTCACCCCCTCTTCAATGCATCATGGTAAAGAATGTCAATATCAACCTATTAAAACTTAAACCGCCATTTAAAAATAGTTGTGATTGGTCCATCAAAGTTTTGATTGGCTATATTCATTTAGCATTTGTCAAAGGTGTTGCGCCGAAACATGCGCGGTGTTAAGAAAAGCGCTATGTTCTGCCCATCTTGGCACAATTGAACAATTGTTCTTGGGGACATTTTTGGGCTGGCGTTAGACGTCCATGTTATATATGGTCGCAGAGTTAAACAAAACGCAGAAACTGCAAGTGACAACCCTATTCGTGGCGAATATCTCGCGCGCCTCTTGTAATTGAAAACTTGCTATAGTTTAGGTATCCCGACAGTTTTAATGGTCCTTGTGTGACGCTGCGCGGGATTTACTGCACGATTACGGGGCTTGTATGTACGTCACGGCATGTTGTGGTTAAATAAATAAATATCATGGGATATTGTACCAGCAGAAATCTATCTAGTCTTACAGTATTTAAGCTCAATTGAGGCTTAATTTTGGACCCTAAAACCTACATATAATAGATAGATTATATGAATATAAACTATGCAAGGAAAGGTCAAAGGTGAACCAGGTCAAATGGGTAATAGTATGATAGGAACAATAATCAAAATAATTTTGTGGATAAAATTATTTTGATTATTGTTCCTATCATACTATTACCCATTTGACCTGGTTCACCACCTGGTTCATCATCATCATCATCAACAGCCTATGATAGTCCACTGTTGGACGTAGGCCTCTCCTATTAACTATGCGCATCAGGAGGTAAATGCCCATAATCGCCACGCTGTGCAAGCGGATTGGCGATCGCAGTATTGTGTCCACAATGATGACGCTGCTGCCCATCATCAATCTTTTATCAAATAATGGTCAGTGACACTTCAACCCCTTAGTCGACTCTTACGACATCCGCAAGAGGAGTTGAGGTGGTGACAAATGTATTCTTACTGCCGTCACCACATGGCGTCCGTCACCACACGGCCTTACGGCCGGTGGTTATAAAATCTAAATTAAAATGTCACGTACCAAATTAAAAAAACAAGTTCATTAACGTCCAAGATGGGATCCGAAACGTGCTCAGCTTTCGCAGCAGATGCCGGGCCTACTGACGCGAACACCTAAATTCGTAATTTCGGGGATTTGTGTCTCTGTCCCTCCAACGAAGGTGTCATTAGAGTGACAAGGACAAAATCTCCGAATTTTGCGGATTTCAAAGTTTGATGTAGGGCCGCTGAACAACGTTCCTGTGGGCTTAGCACATGACTGGTGCGACAGTATGTCGTCACGAGATAGACTATCCGTCCTTATTTTATTAATATAGTTAGTAAAAGAAGAGGAATCTATCCCACGGCGACATTAGGTGCAGACTCAGCCCGCCATCTGAACAGACTTCTCCCGATAAAACGCTGACTTGCAAAATCAGAAAAGACTACCCACGTCCTCTACCCAACGGAATACAATAAGTTGCCACACTCTGTCACCTCAGCGCCTTCTCTTAATAGCTTTAAACATAAACTAAAAAGTTGGCTCCTCGAGCATACATTCTATAGCTTCGAAGAATTTTTAAATGTTAATTTACAATTATAAAATTGTTTTAATTTTAGAATATTTCTTCTGTACAATTTTGATATGTAGATAATAATGAAATTATTATGAAATAAATTAATATGAATAGGTACCTATTGCAGGTATGTGCAATCATGTGCTAAGCCAACTGTAAGCTTCATGTTTATATGCTGTTATGTAGCCAACTTAGAAATCCAAACTAGAATTACTGTCCCTTAGACAATAGACATAACACAGCTAAGCCAAGCCACTGACCCTTTCCTTCATTAATTCATCTATTCTCCATCCACGACTCAATTACCAAAAGGTCTTATATCCATCGAAACCAGACGACCATAAGCCTTTTTGAAACACATCGCAACTGACTTGTGATATTCATTAGTGAGTCCCTAATACATGTTACTTCGCTAATCTTCTAACAAAGGAGCCACATTGCTGTACAAATAGAGCTTTAAAACAGGGATTTAAGGTTGATTGTGCTGTGGCAGCGGATAATAAGTCGGTTTGACAATTTGGGACTAAGTATTTCGCCACATTGTCTCGTGGTTTTGATACAATGGGGAGCAAAAATAATGGAGATGTTAGTATTAAGATTGAGAGAAAATTCGCCTTGGACATTTTAGAAAAAAATACTCAAAAATATAAGAGGGTGCTTAGACAAGTTGCCAATCGCTAACGCCTAATTATATGAATAGAAAGTGAAAAATGCTGGACTTCCTGGAAACCGTTAACTTTCGAACATGGTCGTGACACACCTGTCAAACTAAATAAGATATACCCCGCTACGGAGCGCTAGCGATTGGCATTTAGGCTACGCATCATGAAACTCCTTTGGCCAAGGTGGGTCGCAGATTGTAGGATACGTGGCGAAGATGAGGAAATAGTGAAACACTATAAATGTCAAGCTCTCGCCGGACAAGGAATGAATGCTTCGGTCCTGGTTATCTGCAACTGAAGGAGCTTAACACGCTCTCCCTAGGATCCATCCTCAGGTTCATTGTGGTGATACAAAATAAGCTCTAGGGTAGGCGTAACAGGAAGAAATTACACAAAAAATCCTAGTAAAATGTATCCGTCAGGGACCCACTGGTAAGGTACGATAAGAGAGAAAATTTGGGTCACTTTAAAGTATGATTTTGTCAAACAGATCAGTAAATAACTATCAGAAATTAAATACTTGGTTTTTTCCTAAGCGTCTGTGCAATCTGATTAAACTAAAGATAATATTTGAGGCGAAGACAATTTTTTTGTGAGGGACTGTTATGTAGAACCCTGTACGAGTACCTACTATATCTAGGTACTGAGTAGAAGCAACTTCTAGTAGGTACCATACAATACTGGTTTACAAACAGTTACGTATTATAATAAAATTCCTTTAAGTGCTACAGGAAAATAGAAAAGTATTGAAAAATTCGATGATGTCCGATACGATACGGTTAATTTGAAGCCAGTACGTGAATTCGAAGTATGCAGGTTCAGAATGCGCTAGTGCCGCACCTCTTGTGTTTCAATATTTTCGCTTTTATTAAAAAGAACTTACCTACCTAAAAATCGGGTCTTCAACATGAGTATTTTACGGATACTATAAATTTAAATGATACCTACGCCTTGCATACAGAGATATAAAGATTCGAGAATCTTCTGACAGGACTAGCCTTGTCCTGCCCATCAATGAATTTAAAAATAGCGTCGCTTTTCTTTTGTTTCACATTTTACATAAAACAAAAGAATTTTAGATTTTGATATTTGTAAAATCGAACATGTCCTTTACAATGACCAGGACGAGGCTAGAAGCCGCGTATATTGTCCGCAAGTGCTACGTTACAATTTAAGAGGGAATTCGTTAATTTCCAAAATGGCTGCCGAATAGTTGAGTTTCTGGGCACGTGCTCTTTGTGCAGTAAGATGGGGAGTATTTACACAGTATCATTTTAGTTTCGGAATTCTTCCTTTGAGGGTGCACTGATTCCACATTAATTTCTAAAATGTGACTGAAATATTGTTAGACTGTATAAATCGTGCTGAAGTACTATCAAGTTGGTATTGCGGTAAAATGTTCTTTTCCTTGTAACTATGTAGGTACCTAATCTCTCTGGTTTCGTCTTTTTGTATTTGTTCCGGACCTTCAGCAATTTTAAAATGCACACTATCATCATGTTATGTAATGTTCCTACTTGACAACCTACTCCTAGTAGTACCAAGTAGAGAGCATATGTTACACACTAAATAAATTATTTTATGTATTAACTACCCACTAAAGTAATGGTATTCATTATTTATTTTGACAGACGTGTCACGACCATGTTCAAAAGGGGCAGTCCAGCATTTTGATACTTTTGTGAACTGCGACGAGCTTTCTGTGTACATATAAAATATAGAAAATTAAGTTTAGGTAACGTTAACTTTTTGTACATAACTGTGACAACTCACAAATTTAAATGAGAAATACCCATTATATACCGTCATCACCCCAAAACTAACATCTTCAATCAGCAAAAATCGATAGAAAGCACATGCCGCCCCCTCCCTCAAGATAAGCGGTAAAGGATGTGACAATAATGAATCCGGGGCTCACAATTAAACGGGGGAAGTGTGTACGGGTGATCTTGGCGATCTGGGAGGGTGCGGGTGCGTACAGATTACTTGTGGATCTTTCTGGACTTTTCTCATCATTTTGAGGTTCGAGTCTAATTTCTTTTCGTTTTTTTGTTTCATACCAGTCAGCAGAGTTGCCGTTTCGACTCAGTATATAAAAAAAATCCGACGCAGTTGTGTTTCTTTTTCACGCTAGATTTTAATCCATACATTCACACAACATCATTTCACACAAAAATCACCACTGCGTCATGTTTTTTAGGGACACAAAACAAGACAACGAAAAGAATTTCGACCCTTTTATTACGGCTTTTACTCCGGCAGACTTGTCCACGAAATAAAGTAACTATCGTAAAATCAGTCCCATTTACACAATAGTTCCATGTTCATAGTTCAATCAGCCATGGGATTGTAAATTGATTCTCCTGTTTTATGTTTGACAATCCCAAAAACCAAAAGCATTCACTTAAAAACCGTCAAAATCAAAATAACTTCAGATAATGCTTAATGCAAAAGTTCACGCCGAAAAAAGTGCGATCTTCCGTGACAATTTCAACAATGTTTGACTTGAAATCGATAAAAAAATATGGACACGAGAGTATTGAAATTTAGTTAGGACCCATTGGAAAAGTAAATGATCTAAAATGGTAAAATAAGAAGAAACTACTAAAATGCTGTAGGTTAAATAAAATACCATAAATATGGAGTAAATCATAAAAATATCAATCACAGCGTCCGAGAAGAAAGGCAAAGAGCCCTTCTTTTGAATAACATCCATGTGGTTTCATTTAAAAAATGAATTATAAAATTATGATACTATGAAATAAAACTATGAAAACGGATAAACTCACGTATATTAACTAATTTTAACTTCATTCCGACGTTTCGAACACTTTACAGGGTTCGTGGTCTGCGGATGACCACGAACCCTGTAAAGTGTTCGAAACGTCGGAATGAAGTTAAAATTAGTTAATATACGCGAGCTTATCCGTTTTCATAGTTTTGTTTCATGTGTAATCCTCGCGGTAACCGAAGAAAATATTATTATGATACTATATTGTAAAAAAAATAAGCCCATAAAAGGGCCCTCCATACATGTAACTGAGGGATAGAATTTTTTTTTGTTGTATATAAGCGTGTGAGGTATCAATAGAAAGGTTTTTGAAAATGATATGAAGGTTTATACGTCACATTTTTATTTAAGCGAGCCGTTTTTGAGATATCAGCTGTCAAAGTCTGAAAAAAGTGTCCCCCCCCTCTATTTTTTAAACTAAATGGTATAAAATTCTAAAAAAAAATATGTTATGCATATTAATAAACTCTATCAACGATTTTTGGTTTAATTAAATTATCTCCTACAGTTTTTGAGATAGGTTGATTTAACTGTATTTTTTTAATGATAATGGTACGGAACCCTTCGCGCGCGAGTCTGACTCGCACTTGGCCGGTTTTTTTTGTATTAGTCATGGTCAGTGAATCCATTTCTCTCGAAAAAGTGTCTGCGTTTAGTAAGGATTAAGCATGATCATACTATTTTTTATTCCGTATTTTATACGAAGTCGATCCTTAGATCGGCCAGTTTAATACATTTTTAAGTCTTTACTAGTTTTACGCTTAGGTATAATGATATGTCGAACTCTACTGGACTTGATCCTTTTTCTTTGGCAGATATATATGAATATCTATAACATTATAGGTATTTCCTAGTATATTCCTTTTTTAAATACTCGAAAACAATAATCAAATTTATAAAAATAATGTTCGATAATTGTCAAGACCAACCATTGAAACATTAGAAAAAAACGCAAAACCTACAAATTTCCGATTCCAAGCTAATTTTCCTACTCTGCGCATTAATAGCCTTCTTTCTGCCAAATATAAGGACAGTGGGAGGGACCGGGGTGGTCGGCGGCGCGTGAATGGCAATTTCTTGAATAGTCGGGCCCTCAAGAGGGCCTAATGCCGCCTACATAATTACGCTATTCGTAGGTATGTTGTGTTTGCTTTTCAGATGTGTTTCATTTCGGGGGTTAGTCGGTGAGCGATCATTTTAATTATTTTTTTGTTAAACTAGGGTTGTCTTTGCCTGTATTCCTAGCTAAAAAACGATTTTTCAAAACAGTAACGCTTTAAATGTTGTCTCATCTAGTTAACATATAATAGAGACATCGATTTGAAATGTCGCATGACGCCACGCCTAGGTACAATTTTTTTCACACTCCTGGGGCCTATTTCTCGAAAGCTTGTAACTTGTAATACAAGCGGAAGTCCTTATTTAATTAATAGTGTCAAAAAGAGACTTCCACTTGCATTACAAGTTACAAGCTTTCGAGAAACGGATCCCAGAACTTTGACGCGCTTTATCTTTGTAATTTTTTTGTTGATTGACAAAACGGAAAATAGGTAAGTGTCTAATTCCATTTTAATAACCTAACTATTTTAATTAAGTATGTGGTGCACAATAAAGAATATTTACTTATTTACTTTACTTAATGGACAAAAGTTCATAACTCGTATTTTTTGAACTTTATTTCTTGGTCATATTAAGTTTTCGTTGAACTAATAGGTACTGCACGCGTTTATCATTACTTTATTCAACTCTATCACTACAACTACCTAGTACAACAACGTCTATCAAATCATCGATATGGATGAATAGTAGGCAGAGCTATGGTCGCTTCATTGGCCACCACTCAACCGTAGCTGTGATCAAAGATGACGGACGAAGGTTTTGTTTCAGCCCGCCACGGATCAAGAGACACGGACGCCTTTAGGTGCATTCAGACCAAAAGAGCATTCACTGTTCTATCCCCCGCTCTACGAAATCAACCAATCACGTTTTGCGTAACGATCAAATTTCGTAAAGTGGGAGGTTAGAATAGCGAATGTTCGCTTGGTCTGAATGCACCTTTTGAGACTGCACTAACATTGTAATAGTACATTACTATAGAAGTATAGAGGACGAGAAACGAAGGGTCATAAGCCAAGTAGATATATCTGGCCGAAGGAACTGAGGCCAGATAGGGTTACGCAGCCTGTAACCCTGTTTGTCGCCGAGATTTGTATAGTGCTTTTCTCAAACTTGCCATGAAATACTTAAAACGAACTGATTTCGCTAAACCATACTATTTAATTTGTAACTAAACCAATGATATAGTATCGGAAAATTTAACACAAAAAAAAACATTCGCGTCTAATTTTTTTTTATGTGTGTCTCGAATATTTTTTTTTTCTATTCTATTCTATTTCTATAATTTTATTATTAATTTAAACGTTCACGATTTTTACTAATATTTTAACGACGTTTAATATTATCCTGACGTTTCGGGCATGACGTTGTCGCAGGCAGACTCAGGATAATAAAACGTAAGTTTACGTGATTAAGACCCTCGTCAAAATATGACGTGATTAACCCGTTTCCCCAAATATTTAAATATTAGTAGTAGTAGTAAACCATTTTATTGTACAGAAAAACAAAACATAACATGATAAATAACTGGTAAAATAAGTACAAAGGCGAACTTATCTATTTAAGGAGTCTCTTCCAGTTTACCTTAAAATTATTCGTTAAATCTCTTAACTATGTTTTTTTTGCAATTGATCCTTATGGAGTACTCTTTTATATTTGGGCCGTTTTGCGCTACACTTTTAGCGGCCATGACAGGTTGAAGCGTGGCAGAAAGGAATTTTCCATCACGAAATTTAGATTATTTTAGTTAGTGGATAGTGAGCGAAAATATTGAATTACGAATGCTGTCGAAACTCATTTGTTTTATGAACTACCTATTATATTTTATGAAAAGTCAGCCCGGAAAATTTGCAATTTTTGGGCATTTTTCGCAAAACAATGATAAAAAAATATATACTAGCATATTAGAAGAGCATGGAAATTTTTCAATATTAAGGTACTCTTCACTTAAAATATAAAAATTGATTAAAAATATACAGTATACTAACGTATTAGAAGATTTTGCCGTGTGGTGGCAGTAAGAATACATTTGTCACTACTCCAACTCCTCCTGCGGGTGTCGTTAGACTCGACTAAGGGATTGAAGAGTCACTGACCATTTTACAAGATTGATGATGGGCAGCAGCGTCATCATTAGTGGACACATTACAGCGGTCGTCAACCCGCTTGCCCAGCGTGGCGATTATGGGCATTTACGTCCTAATGCGTCTATACGCATAGTTAATAGGAGAGGCCTACGTCCAGTAGTGGACCAACATAGGCTGATGATGATGATGATGGTGTATTAGAAGACCTTGCAAATAAACATGCAGTGTTTTGAGTAGGTACTTAGTAACTACTACAAATATAAGCTAGGAGACATGTTTTCGAAGTCTTCGATTATTTTCAAGTGTTTTTACCTTAGCCATTTTGCTAATACGTTTACAGGAGTATTTCCGTGCGGTACCCTAAAAATAAGCAACAGAGAAGCATAATTGATCTCGCCGTCTTTTTTCGTTTCCTCTCCACTGATATCCAATCAAATACATCTGCCACTGGAGTTTACGATTAGGGTTCCTTTCGATTCGGAGATAATCAGTTACCATATAATAAATGGACGTAGTTACTAGTTACACGATAACGTTCCAAGTTTCCAACCCACATGAGTTTGACATAAAAATGACTGGTGCTAGTGTGGGATGCAACATGTGTAGACACCGTCACATCTCCACCGGACATCCATAAAGGCAGCAGCAGAAGCAGAGGCGGCTGAAAGTGCTAAGGTAGGAAAATACAGTGGTCTCGGCGCTGACTATAATTTTATCCCTTTCGGCGTCGAGACCCTGGGTCCGTGGGACTCTGGTGTTTTGAGTCTCTTTAAACAACTTTCAAAGAGACTCAAAGATACCACAGGTGACCCAAGAGCTGGCAGCTACCTCGCTCAACAGATCAGCCTCGCGATCCAGCAGGGTAATGCTGTCAGCATCTCTGGTACCATGCCGCGGGGGCCGTTTTTGGATTTAGATTTAGTTTAGTATATATTTATTTATAGTGTAGTTTGATAATATTATAGTTTTAATTTTGTATATTTTTGTCGCTCATAAAAATTTATGACTTTGGCAGTTGACAGAAAGCTTAGACAAACTCATGTGGCTTGGAACGTTGTCGTGTAACTACGTCCAAATCTCGACTGTGTAAAATGCTGCTTATGTACGCTGCGTGGGGACGGTAGTAAGAATACATTTGTCACCACCCCAACTCATCCTGTAGGTGTTGTAAGTGTCGACTAAGGGATTGAAGTGTCGCTGACTATACGTCGGTAATCCGGTAATAACCCGACTTTATACCTACAGATAACAGAATTAAGAATATCATCATCAGCCTATGATAGTCCACTGCTGGACGTACCTAGGCCTCTCGTATTAACTATGCATATAGACGCATTAGGAGGTAAATGCCCATAATCGCCACGCTTGGCAAGCGGATTGGCGATCGACCTATGTCTACTATGATGACGCTGCTGCCCATCATCAATCTTTTATCAAATAATGGTCAATGACACTTCAATCCCTTAGTCGACTTTTACGACACCCGCAGGAGGAGTTGGGGTGGTGACAAATGTATTCTTACTGCCGTCACCACACGTCCAACAATAATTAAGAATATGCGTGATCAGTAATCACAGAGAAAAGAATGACTCGAAATTTGGTGACAAGTTTTTCAGAAAAAAATCGACATAAGAAAATCGCTACCTACCTATCTTAAAATATCATATCACAGAACAAAAATACGAAACGAGAAAATTAGAACTTTAAATCTTTGATAGACAAGTACTAAAATAAAACAGGAACCTCGTATGTATACCTAAGTAACGAAATAGTTACTGTCTAAAAGATTAATAAAGTATTCATTTTACCAATACGAGTAATATGTCAAACTAAAACATGAAATACACGCTTATATACCGCAACGAAAGGCCTCAAAACACAAACAAAGTACAAACTGCTGCTTAGGTAATTGTTAAACCTAGCGTGCTTTTTGCTACATTACTCCGTTCTACAAAGTTCCGCTTGAAGCGGAACCAGGCTCCGCAACTTTCCACAACTTTCTAGAACTTTCTAGACTATAGAACCACAAAGGTACGTGCCGTCGACCATATCAGCACATCAGCACTATCTGCTTTCCTATGCAAATGAGTTAGAAAGTTGGCGGAATAAGAAAATAAGGGTAAAATGGCGCTGAGCAAAGTTCTGACGTAATGAGTTTCGAAGTTGTGTATTCATAGTGCGCAAACTAGAATTATATTATGGCTTTGGGTGTACAGTTGCGACTAGAAACATGTATACAATACTAGGTGTTTGTTAAGGGGAAACGGGAGTTGGATGCATTTAGAGATATAGGTATTTGAATAAACTATTGCTATTATTCATTGGGGGGATATAGTAGGATGCTTCTTATTTTTGAAATTTTGTAGGATGTTCGAAGTTCGAACCAATAAAGGAGCTCTTTAGTTTGCTCTCCCGGTTGCAATTTTCTATGGGGCACCCTTTCATTTTGTTATTTGATAAGTAAACCATATTTGTCTTTTTTTTTCAATTATTATAAACAAAAATTAGGGGTTGCGACCGAAGTAATAGAAAAACGACTAATCATTTTGCCTTTCTTGAACTTTTTACCTCGGTACTAGGGCTCGCGGTCGTGTCCGGGTTTCGTGTCCACGTTTCTCATACCCGTGTTCGTGTTACACGTACACGGGTTTCTGACCCGATTTACACGGGTAATTAAAGTCCGTGTAAATAATACCCGTCTGCATGGGTACACGGATACACGGGTATTATTTACACGGACTTTAATTACCCGTGGGTTCGGAGACGTCTTTGACGAGAAGCGTACGAATGGGTCGTGGAACTTAAGAACTACCTATAGTACAAATAGATAAAAGGAAGGCTAATTGTGTCAAATAGACCTTATTACGTAACAAATAGAGTCGAAATTTATAAAACATTAATAAAAAAGTTATATCGGCTGACCTTTCCTGAACAGGGTAGTGTTTTGTAGTGTCGAACGAAGCTGTTACATTCAATAATAGACCTTATTTGCATTTGCTCAAATTATTTCGAACCCGCTCGGTTCGGTCTTAAGTACCCGGGTACCCGGGTAGCACGCGGTTTCGTGTAAACGGTATCCGTGTATTGGACACGGACACGGGTACCCGGCGGGTTCGTGTAATTCGGGTTCTTAGTACCGTCGGGCTTAAGAACACGGGTATCCGGTTTGGCGGGTTACACGTGTACCGTGAGCCCTACTCGGTACCCGATATAGCCATAAACGCCACGGTTCGCATGCGGGTTGCGATCGCAGTGTCTCCACCGCACGTACCGGAAGGCGCAGCGTGGGTAGGCCCCCTACAAGGTGGACTAATGGCCTGGTGAAGGTCGCAGAAGTCCGCTGGATGCGGTTGGCGCAGGACCGGTCATTGTGGCAATCTTTGGGGGAAGCCTATGTTCAGCAGTGGACGTCTTTCGGCTGATATGATGATGATGATTGCTCTAAATATAATTAAACGGTTAAACTCACGTGTGTGACATGTTTCGGAGAGCCTAGGTCTCCATTATCAAGCACTGAGTGTGTAGTGACTAAATACACATGAGCTTAACTGTTTAATTATATTTAGGCATAGTTATTATCTCACGAAAGTTGAAATTAAAATATTGAAGTCTATTTGATCGGCCTAGAGCTCCAATACGTCTAAGAAAAGGACAACGCCATCATCATCGTGTACACTACTGCTATCGCCAACCCGCTCGTCTAGCGTGGCGATTAAGGGCATTTACCTCCTAATGTATCCGTATGCATACGTAATAGGAGAGGCCTTTATCCAGCAGTGGGCTAATATAGGCTGACGAAGATATTGATGAAGTTTAACTATACACCGTGTTTTTATTGATTTCCGTTAAATTAAAGGGAAGCTTATTTAGGTTAAATATAATCAATTTCTCTAAGAAACTAGTGTCTTAACTCTTACTGTTATTGAATTATTAAAAAAATAAGGTTAATGACTGAACAAGTATATTGCAACCTTTATTACATCCTAATGTTACTTATTTTGACGTATGCCGTCAGTCACCTGAGATCATATTCTTAAGGTTCTCTCACACTTGCCATTACAATTATTATGTATGAAAATGAAAAATAAAAATGTTTTTATGAAATTAACAAAAGCCGATATACCAGGCAACTTCTATTAATGTCCCAAGTAACCTGTCCAATTTAACGGAAGTCAATAAAACACGGTGTAGAAACAACATTAGAATCGTGGACAAAAACCGTTGTTCCATGAAATGCCGGAATGTGACGAAAAGTTTTTTTACGTTCCAAATGTTGGTGTCAAAGCCTACAATACAGTATATCGTAGATAAGAATCGTAGTAGATCGTATACATATAGTTTTCATAAAATAGTTCGGGTCAGGGCGGGATTGGCGCGAGGCGGGCGGAAGGCGCAAAGTTCTACTTGCGGCGCGCCGCCCACGACTCGTGGCAATGGGCGCCATACCTACATTGCCCACTTTATTAACCGACTTCAAAAAAGAAGGAGGTTTATTTATATATTTATTTAAACTTTATTGCACTAAATGAAAGTACAAATGGCGGACTTAATGCCTTAAGGCATTCTCTACCAGTCAACCACTGGGCCAAAAAGAGATGTTTGATAGGTGCAGGCCAGAAAATCGTAAAAATCTAACAACTATTGCAGTCTAAATTCAGATACTGAATAGACTATCAATGGAGGTTATCAATTCGACTGTTTTTTTTTGTACTAGTATGTAAATGTTAGCCGATATCTCCGGGAATCGTGAACCAATTTTATTTTTGTGATCGAACGTGTATAAGCCCGAGATGGTTCCTTTGGCACCAAGTTGGGCACTGATAATTGGATTTTGAAGAAATCGAGGGATCTCTTCAAATGTTATAGGTACATGTATGGCGCTTTTGGTGATTTTCATTAATTTACAAGAATTTGCATTCAGAAAGTAGGAGTTTATGATAGGAAACCAATGATGGAAACCACAGATGATAGGATCTTGAAGAAATCGGTTGAAGTTGTTTGTTTTTAAATATTTAATTTAGTGATTATTAAAAAAAATCAAGTACAGGGGGCTACCAGGATTTTTTAAATGCGATTGTGTTTAGGTTTGGCTTGCAAGTTTTGACACTGACACATCACGATTCAGATTAGGTCCTAAACTAAATCGCATGTAGCCCCCAGGATGACTTTACTAAATTTAAGGGAGACAAATCCTCAAAATTTGATTTCGAAGTTCTCGGTAGGGCCGCAGCTATCTCAAGATAAAATATTACATCATCTTCATCATCAAAACGAATGGAAGGATCTTTGCCGGAGATTCCTTAATTTTTTTAACAAAGAATAAATCGTTTTCTTATTGCGCCGTCTTATTTGATTAACAGCCTATACCTACTTTTTTTAATGCAATAAATTTTAAATTAATTCAAAAAGGAGTACACACGAATAGTCATAATTTATGCAGAAACAGCTCCACTGTGGAACAACCCGGGCTATCTGAGAAAGTAATTTATAAAGTTGGCTGGCGATAGCTGGCATTATTTATCTTGCGTTGTGCCACCAGTACACTCGGCTTCAATAGTATGATACCCTGCGACCATATATAACATGGACGTCTAATGCGAGCTCAAAAATGCCCCCTAAAACAATTGTTCAATTGTGCCAACATGGGCAGGACATAGCGCTTTTCTTAACACCGCACATATTTCGGCGCAACATCTTTGACAAATGTTTATAGAATATAGCCCATCAAAACTTTGATGGACCAATCACAACTATTGTAAAATGGCGGTTTAAGTTTTTATAGGTTGATATTGACATTCATTACTGTGATGAATTGAAGAGGGGCTGACACTATTGTCAACCAAACTTCAGGACCATTTTTGAAAGGCAATTTGATATGGCGTGCGGCTTCCATGTTTTATTTGTTCGTAGATAATACCACATCAAAAATATACCTAAATACCTACGAGTACACTTGCGTCTTTGACTCAATAAAAGTGAACAACTTCATAAGAAGTCAGTCGTACCACTTACCAGTTCAATATATGACATAATAAAGAAGTTTTGTCAGCCTCCATAGCCTAGTTGGTAGTGACCCTGCCTACAAATCTGGAGGTTCCGGGTTCGAATCCCGATTAGGCCATTATTTGTGTATTTATTTATCACAAAGGTGATAAATAAATACACAAATAATGCCTTTTTTTTTTCTTGGATCCGAAAGGTTTTCTATGTTCAAACGGAGTGTATGTAGGTAGGTATGTATACTTTAACATATTATAAATTATATTACCAGAGCCGATTGATAGCTGAGTGTACTACGTACGGAGAACTTTCTAGAATTAGCTTAGGCATTATTTGGTAAGCAAGGACGCAAAGTTGCTATTAGCTGCGGGTTATGAAAACTAGGCAATAGGATCCTTACTAAAAATAAATAAATATGTTTAATTATATATCAGTGAAATACGGGAATAATTTAAATCATTATAGATTAGAAATATGACTTAAAATGCGTACCTATCAAAAATGAAAATATACGAAGACAAAGGTCAGAATAATATGAATTGTAAATTTATGCGATTGGGTAAGTCTTGTTTGTCGTTAACTGAATAGAATTATCACTAAAAAGTGCTTTGTATCAAAATCGAGAACTTATACTTTTGACTAGTACTGTGTATTGTTTTAAATATTTTTTTACTAAGTTAAATTTAATGAATTCTAAACTCAAAACGATGATTTTTGAATATCAAGCACTAGTTTTCTTATTGTGTTTGAAAGAATATAAGTAAGAGTAAATTTTGCCCAATCGGCTTAAGGTGCGCATTCAGACCAAACGAACATTCGCTATTCTAACTCCCCACTCTACGAAATTCGATCGTTACACGAAACGTGATTGGTTGATTTCGTAGAGCGGGGGATAGAACAGCGAATGCTCTTTTGGTCTGAATACACCTTTAGGTTAGCGCTTTCGCTAAATGTATCGCTCGGAATTAAGAAGTCGAGAACTAGAAAATATTTGTTTTCTCAATCGAATGGTTAGCAGACAAAAGCTAAAGGAGATATTTCATAGCTAGGTGGAGTGATTATAAATAAAACGTCTGTTCTCAAAGCCTTCGATATAAGGACGCAAGCGCCATTATATTCTTAGTGATATACGACCTTTTGTACCACATCATCCAAGAATGCTACATACAGTTTAATTATGTATTGCCAGCCACCGCCGCCTCCTTTGTCTGAGACGGCCATTCGTAGCCATTGTCTTAAAACTAAACCTGCCTTCTATTAATATCTTTGTTCAACAGACATGTCTGTAAATACGTCTTTATTCCTTGGAGTATATGGTTCAAAATAAGTGATAGTTGTCTTTTTTGTTTAGTGTATGTAAGGATGCTTTGTGCGTGGTTATAATGGTGAAGATAGTACTATCATGTAGTTTTGTGACGTCTTTGTTGTTTCATATTTGAGCGAAAAGGACGGATGTGATGTATAGTTACGATACAGCATATTGTATAAAAAAACTATACAGGTAGAATGACTAAACAATAGGTTTGCAATTGAGGAGTGTCTTTTCAAAAGGGCTTACTTCCACTATGTCAATAAAAATAATTTCTCTTATAAAAACGTAGAGAAAATAACCATTAATATTGACAGACTGGAAATAAGCCCTTTTAAAAAGATACTCCACAATTTAAGTAGTTATTGTTCAGTAATATAAATGTATATTCAATGAGTAGTCATTACGAGTACTGCTTAGTAGATAAACTCTACTACTCCAAAAACTCGGGAATAAACGGATATGACTGTGCAAGCGTTTTAAAAAAGTCTACATTTCAGTCACTTAATATTGACTTTTTAGGCTCAAATGAGTACTCAGAATCATTTGTATTTTCGTACAAATAACAAACGTACATATAATAACAATGTATTTTAAAATTATATAAAAAACACATGTACATATAGACAGTGATCAAAGCCAGATAAAACAACTAAACACACGCAGTCGGTGTGTCTCGGTACTATGGTATACGTAAGAATCTCTTCCCAACTAATAGCTCACGATGCTTAGCCAAGTTGCCAATCGCTAACGCTTAGTAGCGTATCGTAGTTTTCCCTCTCTATCACTCTTTCGTATTAGTGCGACAAAGACAGTTGGCTGCCTTTCGTTTACGATTGACGATTAAGCGTTAGCGATTGGCAACTTGGCTATGCACTCAGTCAGTCCCTACAACTTGCGTAAGAACTTACAGGCAGGGATCGGAACAGGTTTTTTAGAAAAACCTTGAAATAGCTCTATTGTTTAAAATGTTTTACACTCTTTATGTAATACTCAACATTTTATGTAATTATAAACAAGGTATTTTTGAATTACTCCATTAATAAAAAAAACATACACCGAAGAACGAAAAAGAACGGAATTCGACCCATTCTTTTGTATGGAGAAAAAACCAGTATCCAATCCCTGCTTACAGGTATAGGTTTGCCCTTGACGACCAACGTAAGTAACGGAAGTATATTTATAAATAAGTGAGATACTGTAAGTGTATACCTACGTAAATATATACAAAGTATCGAGTGAAACTAAATGCATATGCACATATATAAACCCCGTCTTGAAACATGATACATAAAATACTTATCATCTAATTACAGCCCTCCCAAATTTAATCAAAATTAATTTCCCCTTGTTAAACTACGGGTCAAAACTAGCAAATTAATTATAAAACCCGTCAAAACAGCGCGCAAAGTTTGGACGCCCTGAGACACAAAGGGCGCCCTTAATTTAGGGCAACCCTTATCGCGAAGTAATCTCCCCCCTCCATCGATCTTAAGTAGGGTGACTTGACCCCTAAAGGGGGAGGGATGAAAGAAGATCGCGGGGGTGTAGATTATTTGGGGCCGTTGCTAAGAGAGGCTCAGAAGGGTTAGTTTTGGCGATGGCGGCTTGTTTGAGATTAAAAAGGTCTTTGCAGATATTTGTCAAATGAAAATTAGATGAATGTATTTGTTGGAATATTTATTATGAAATAGAGTATTATCTGATCAAATTACTGTACTGCGATTAGTAGATATATGACAGCTTTTTCAGGCAGTATTGGCGTATTTAAAGGACTTGGATTTCAAAGTAGGTATAAACGGTTTCTTGGGTTCAATTTATAACTATTTGAATTTTTATTTTTTTTAAGTTTGCCAAATAAGATTACTAACAACAATGTGACAACTAAACTTTAGAATTGCTAGTATTTTATTAAAGCGACAGTTTGACTATCGTAAAGTATTGTACATAAAAGTATTTCAGTGAAAAAGGCGATTATTTTGAGAAATGGTTGTGACATAGGTATCACGGTTTTTTAAGCCCCGTTAAGTTGACGTTGCAAAGTTACCATTCAATGTTTACTAATTAACACTTAGTCTAAACTCGGAATAATATGGATGAAAAATAGCATTATGTACTAATAGACCAGCATCAAGTTTTATAGCTATTCTCATCTAAAACGGTTTGAAACTCGTTCCACCGCCGGTTGTCACAAGGAACCTTGCTGGTCGCAACTTTTCCAATTACGGCCGAGAAGTGTGCGAGGGAACTTTTAATTGCTTCAGACTTCGCCACTATTAGGACTACGTTGTAATGAATTTGGCGGCCATTTTGCTTAAATTACATTGTTTTAAGTGTTGCGGAATGAATTAGAGTTGATTTGCATTAATGTGTTATTTTAATATTTTGTGACACTACGATTAACTCGGTGTACTTATGTACCTACTTGATGAGTATTTATTTATTGTATAAAAATTATGAACAAGTAAGTTATCACTGGCTTAAATATACACCGTGTTTTTATTGATTTCCGTTAAATTAAAGGGAAGCTTATTCAGGTAAAAAATAATCAATTTCTCTAAGAGACTAGTATCTTAACTCTTACTGTTATTGAGTTATTAAAAAATAAGTATAATGACTGAATAAGTGTATTGCAACCTTTATTACATAATGCTACTTATTTTGACATGTGCCGTTTTTTTCACAATACCAGGAAGCTCCAATTAACGTACCAAGCAGCCTGTAGGTAAAATTTAACGGAATTAAAAAAAAACACGGTGTATGTATAGGTATATGTATACTTATAGTGACAAAATCTGATGTTCAATACATTTCGGCCTACTAATAAAATCTCAAGGTTTGTATGGAGCATCAGATTTTATTTTCTCGAATCGGATATCGGTCCCATCCCATATTAAAAGTTCATCAATATGACCTCTGAATGATTATCCTGTACCTATACATACAATTACAATAGGACTAATCGTTTGAAACAAAATGTACAGGACGCCATATTAACAAATTCAATTCTATTTAAAATGAAATAGTCAGTATAAACTTCTATAATATCTAAATTGCTAAGCGAGTCACGAATCTACACCAAACTGTTCTTACGTAAAAGATCACCTATATTCTTTTGCCGCTACATTTCAAATTGAACTTCATACGGTACCCGCTAAAGTTTATTTTAGAATATTTTGATAAGTAAAATATGACTGTGTAGAAATAGCATACATTCGCCATGTTTGTTATACGACACCTATCATCTTTAGATGCTGATTTGAGAAATCAACCTTAGTGTTATCCTTTTAAGGTAGGTTTTATAAAACTGTGATAGTATAAGATACGAGGTTATTGTGGTATTGTATGAAATGTCCAATAAGTCCATCTTGTGGTAGAAGGGGGGGGGTGTCCGCGGGCGTCGGTTAGAGCTTTAGGTATTTAATCAAAGTTTGTATGGAACTTTTAAAGGTTTTGTATAGACGTTTCATTAGACGAGAATTGAATTAATGGACAATTTAGATGCTTTAGGTAAACAGGGGCTAGCCCAACAGGCGATCTGTGGGTATTAAAGTTTGGTTAGGTTATCTGGATTCGAATAAATAATTAAACTTTGCAGAAGGACAATGTTGCAATGAGTATAATCAAGTTTTTATACACCTATTTACTTATTCATTTCATTTACGTGTATCGGGTTCATCTTTATATTTTTATTAAATAGGTACACCTACGCAACACTTAACATTACATTTAAAAAATAACTAGAATAGAAATCTTGACTTCATTCAACTTAATTTGGTAGGTATATACTTGTAATAGGCATGATGACTGGCAAGTTAAATCAATATCTTTTATCGAACTGTCAAAACGATCACCACTATGAAATAAGTTCTAAGTTCTTCCAATTTATTAAAGATAAGTTCTGTACAAAATAATGCAATCTACATTTTGGTAATAAATTCTTCGTGTATTATGTCGATCATCCCTGAAGGCCGAGTGTAGGTAATAACTTATAAAAAATGTCTCGATCGCGTTTACGTTTTCGTCGGCCTTCGGCCTTCTGTTCATAGCATAAACATAGGCTTGCGATAAAATTTAGAATGTGAACTAAAACTTTAATTACTATTTAAGTGAATAACTGATTTTGTAATCAGTTATTCACTTAAATCATCTTTTTCTTTTTCACCTCGAAAAGCATTCTATATATCTATCGTCTACCACGTCTAAAAGGACAAATCGGTATGTATATATATACTATTTCTTTAGTTAATGAGCAAAAAAATTAATTAAACTTTCCAAAAACAATTTCACTGAACTTGCAGCCTGGCAAGAATAGCCAAAACGCCCTTAAGTAAAATTCCACCCCATCCCTAGGGTAGTGCGTATTCAAATTACCACCCTTGGGCAAGAAATTACATACTTTAGTCTTATCGCCGAGTAAAATAGAATATTAAATCCGGCGGACGAATGCGGACGGACCGTACTAAACAACAGGATTGCTCCCTGTGGTACCTAATATAAATTTTAGTAAACAGCAATACATAATGTAAGTTTTAAAGCTAACATTGTCATTTACATTATTAGTGTGATTTGAAAACCGTAAAAATTGCAAATGCCATCTTTACGGAGTCATCTGTCTACAACAATGATGAAATAGTATTGGGTGCTCAATAATCCAAATTCACAAGGTAAATAGCAAATGCCCCGTTTTAAATCATACCCACTAATACACAGTACACAGCAATACATTTTTTTAGAAATCTTTACATGGATCTGTGTCAGTGGCTGACTGCTTGTTCTGTATATCGTATCAGTAGGTATACGACGTCATACACCTTTTTATCAAATATTAATAACAATCACGGCTCGAGAGAACCAGTAAGGCATTACATACAAAATTGAAATCCTAAGGGCGAAAATTACTTTTCATTTTATTTTTTCTATAAACTTAATAAGATAGTAAGATTTATTTCACTGTGTCTTTTGTCATTCATTAGTTAGGTTACCGTAATATAAAAGTTGTGGTGTATTTTTCTTATATCTATGAAAAGCGCTATGTTCTGCCCAATTGACCTATTGTTGGGTATTTTGGTGGGCACTTGAACATAAATATAAGAAAAAATACAATATTTGTGTTAGGGGTATTTTTGAGCTCGCGTTAGTCGTTCACATTTATACATAAATGGTTGCAGACTTATCTTCAAGCGTTATCAGTGAATGGGAGCTAAGGAGAGTACACCAGGGCCCCGTGGGATGAACACATTCGATATGACGGGTCCTAACGTCAAGGAATGCCTTTACCCCATTGTAGCTTATTGGCGAACAAATCGCACCCTGGAATGCCTGATACGTGTTTCATTTAAAAGGAGGTGAGACATTTTGACACAGTTCTAGAGGCGTTAGTCCCACTTCAGACGAGTAAGCGATGGGCTAACGAGTATTTTCTTTCTTAACAAATGGTATAGATCCACTGGCCGTGTGGTTACGGCAGTAAGAATACATTTGTCATCACCCGTACTCTTCCCGCGGGTGTCGTAGAGTCGACTAAAGGATTGAAATGTCACTGACCATTCTTTGATAGAAGATTGTTGATGGGCAGCGGAGTCATCATAGTGGACATATTACTGCAATCGCCGACAGAATCTGTGTGGAAAGGATGGTGCCAGAAAATAATAATAAATAAATATATCGGACTTTCTTATACAAATTTACCTAATCCTGATATTTCTATGCTCAATTAAGGCTTGTCATGGGTATAAAGTGACAATAAATATAATATATAGGTGCAGATTCTTAGAAACAGGAAAATGCAATGCCTAAGAAAGAAATACTTTATAAACTTGCACGGTCTAGAGTGAAGCAACTAACACGGAATTAGCTGGTTAAGTAGCTTAAGTCATTGTTGACACTATTATTCGTTCTAATCCGAGATTGCGCATTATGCAAGTCGACCGTAACCTTTTTTTCTGGTCTGGCGTCATCTTTGCTAACAATTATGACCATTATTTTAAGAATTTCTACGAATAAAAATGTGCATAATTTTTGGAGCCATAAAACCAGGACAGTTTTTCTGCAGACTCCCAACGGAAAACGAAGTTTCTGAACATAAACATTTTCTCTCATTCCCATATGAATCCATTACAAAACTATTCGTCGCCAAACATCAAAACCAAGTTTAAATATTCACCCCAGACAAACTAAGCACTATTATTATTTGGACAAAGCTTTTAAACGCAAGCGACACACACACATAGCTTGCAAATATATCCAAGTGACGGGGGTCTCGGTCAGTTTCGTATCCTTCCCCCTTTCACTATAAGGGGGTGGGTTCTACCCTTATAAACAGTTAAAGCGGGCAAAATTGTAAAATTTGGACGTCTCTCTCTGCCGCCAATTTGTTAAGATAACATTGTAGGGTTAGCAATTTGAGATAGGATATTGGAGTCCGTTAATACCTTTGGAGCTTAGTTTCGAGATTGGGTATTTCCTTTTGATATTGGGCGATAGTGGAAACTGAAAATTGGTTGCTTAGTCGATGTTCAAGTCGTATTGGAATTACAGTGTTCATTGTATGGTAAATATCAATGTAATATGGCCCATTCATCCTTGGTTGTAGTTATGTTGTATTATGTCGCATGGGATTGATTTATTTTTAAACAAAGAAATAATAGTAAGTATCAGAAAATATGCACTTTTGACTAAAATACGCACTGAGATATCTTGGTATAGGCAAATATGGCAATAAACTGTAATTTGTAACTTAGTTGTTCACTAAATAAGATAGCTAAGGGTGAATAGGCTGTAGGTAAAAACTTAATTTTAAAATAACAAAATATTTAAAATGATTGGTAGTTCCCGTATATTTTGGGTGGGAATAAGTAGGTAGAAGTAATTTCACCAGAGTTGAGGTGAATTATTAGTGATTATACATCATCATCATTTCAACCATAAGACGACCACCGCTGGCCAACTACCGCGAAAATCGAAATTCGTAAATTTCGAGGTTTTTTTCTGTCACTCAGGCGTCATTACAGTGAGAGAGACAAATCCTCGAAATTTACGAATTTCGTTTTTCGCGTTAGGGCCGCCGAACATAGACATAGGGGTTGGAAGCGACATGCATCCAGCGTCTCCTGACGATCTCATAAGATCGTCTGTCCATAGCCAAACCGTTGTCTCCAATCGACTACTTTTCGACCCCATCGGCCATCTGCTCTGCGTGCAATGTGGCCTGCCCGTGCCCATTGTCACTTCATTTTATTTCAACCCATTCATTGGAAAGATTCACATGGAACACTGAGCTGATTAACCCAAAAAAAATAACATCATACATCATCAGCCTATGATAATCCACTGCTGGACGTAGGCCTCTCTTATTCACTATGTGTATAGACGCATTAGGAGGTAAATGCCGATAGTCGCCACGCTGGGCAAGCGGATTGACGATCGCAGTAATGTGTCCACTATGATGACGCTGCAGCCCATCATCATTCTTTTATCAAGTACGAGTATTGGTCAGTGACACTTCAATCCCTTAGTCGACTCTTACGACACCCGCAGGAGGAGTTGGGATGGTGACAAATGTATTCTTACTGCCGTCACCACACGGCATGGCAAAAAAATAAGAATATTGTTATATTTAGTGTACCTGCTTAGTCGTCATATGCGAAATTATTTTCCTGATTAACTTCTGCTGTTCAGATATTTTTCATCCGATACCTACAATAAAATTGTCTACGCATGAAATGACGTCGATCTGCGTCAAAAACAATTAATCTAACTGAAGACCACAGATCCACGTACAACGCATCAGTATTGCGATACAGCGAGGAAACAATGCCACAAGGGTCATAGGTTGGGTTAGTTAGATTTCATTTATTTATACATTTATGGCGAAGAACATATCAAATAGCTTTTCATTTATGCCGCGTAGGAAAACGTTATGAAGAAACCGGTTTATTTTAATAAGAGTTTCCTGGGTAGAACTTAAGCCTGTGGCAAACAACGAAACTCGAAAATTTCGGAAGCGTAACCGTTCCATTGTATTTAAAGTTGTCTTTCTTTTTTCTTTCATACGAAATATAAGATAAAGTGGTAACGGAATGGACACAAAATATTGGGACACTTTTGCTCCAACTACGCGAACTTCGAAACCCGCTAATTTCGAAGATTTGTCTCTGTCACTCTAATGAAGCCGTCGTTGGAGTGACAGAGGGATGAGTAGAAATTTAATAAAATGGCCTAACCATACCTCCATATTCATAAACCTCTGCTAACTTAGCAAGCCGCTAAGCATTGTTTGTCCCTTTCGATCTTATCAACATGTTTATAAGACCGAATGGGACTAACAGTACTTAGACTTGTGAAGTTAGGAGACTCATGAATAAGGGGGTTAATAATTACGGTTGTCGTGATCGAAGATAGTTATTGGCGGAAATAGTATCATATACAAGTTAAGGCAAACAAGGTGCTGAGATGAGTTGCCAATCGCTAACGCTTAATCGTCAATCGTAAGCGAAAAGCAGCTAACTGTCTTTGTCGCCCTAATAAGAAAGAGTGACAGAGAGGGAATACTACAATACGCTACTAAGCACTAGCAATTGGCAACTTCACTGAAAAAAATATTTACCAAAGTGACTAAGGTTGGCTTTATATTACGAGGAAACTTTGATATCAATGTAACAAATCCTTGCTATCAAATTTACAAAACTAAAAAGGTTGAAGTCGATACCAGAGTTCTGGTTAAACCAACAAAGAACATTGTACATTATACCAAACAACTGGTAAAATCAACAAAAAACTGGTGTACCTAATCAACCAAATTAATTTAGTAGAATGCCAACATAAAAAGTTTGGTAAAATCAAAAAAAATTGTGATAGGACCCAATCAACCTTAATTTCTGGTTAGAATTACGCAAGATCTGATAAATCCAACTTAGCATTTTTTCAGTGTTGGCTAAGCATCCAGGACTCCAAAAAATCACTACGAAGGTGATAGTTGATATAATAGGGCGGTACAAAATTTATAGCACACTTGCCGATTCACGCACACATCGTTTTAAACACACAATTTTCCGGCGAACGAGCACGCATGCAATGCTAAAAACGTAGGTAGGCCTAAAAACTGGATTTCGGCCATCACCCCCCACCCCTCCCTGGGGGGGAACTATCCCCCGGCACTTGACGACCGCGACTTTAGAATATTAATGCAGGTGGATTATTTAATACTTTCGACTTATCGATTGGCTTTTTGGAATTTAAAGGGCTTTAGTTCAGCAGAGGTTTATATTACAAGTTCTATTAGTCTCCATCAGATATATCGATGCGCCCAGGATGCTCACAAATATCTGAGCAAGCTTTTATTGTCAGGGCGTTAGAGTGCATCTTTAGATATTATTAAGCATTATATTAATCATGGACCTAATCCTTGTTTGGGAACAGGATGCTTAAGGTGCGTTCAAACCAAAAGAGCATTCGCTATTCTAACCCCCCACTCTACGAAATTCGATCGTTACACAAAACGTGATTGGTTGATTTCGTAGAACGGGCGATAGAACAGCGAATGCTCTTTTGGTTTGAACGCACCTTTAGCCAAGTTGCAAATCGCGATTCCTTAGCACCCTCCTCACTGCTCAATGACTCCTAATGAGTCCATCCATACCACCGTGGGACTAGGTCGATTTGTGTAAGATGTCTCAGGATATTTATTTACCTCCTAATACATCTATACTCGTAGTTAATAGGAGAGGCCTACGTCCAATAGTAGACTGGTAGTTATTGATGATGAATTAGAATTAGTTTCTTACCGGTTCTTCTCGGGTCAGTGGTGTAGGGTTAGAACTGGAAGTAGTTATTTTTACAAACTTGCTAATGTATCACGTTCAAAAATGCTTGTTACTGTACTTGGAATTAAAAATAGTTTAATCTTTTGATAGTGCATTAAAAGAGACTGGGATCCTCCAGTCGAATTGTGAAGAGTTTTACATGGTAGTTAGTTGATCGATTGTAAACCGCAGTTTCTACTATTAGTAAATCGTCGGTTAACAAACAAAAACTCATTAAGTAACAAATACCTAAAAATAAAGCTCGTATCTCAGTTCCGATTCAGTGCAGATACACGATGCTAAGAGTAGTGATAGTTTTTATAGTGAGTTTTGCTTGTCCGACGAAATAAACTTCAAGCTTGCCTATTTTTAATGAAGGCTAGCGCATGATAATCAGAGTCACGTACACGTACATACAGACAGCGCTGTAGCGATTTTTGGCAACTCTCAATATATCACGTCGGTTGCACGTCATTGTCTATGTGTGCACGCACACACGCAAACACGTCATCGTCAAGTTGGGTGGTAAGGTTGGAAGATAAAGCTTTTTTGTTTTTTTTTTTTTATGTTAGAGAATAAAGTAGATTACGACCAACATTTTGTTGACCGTTATTCTATCACTAATAGGGATGGCTGTAGTTAAAATAAATTATTTAACATTATGCACGACATAATACAAGTAGAAATTATTACAAAGATGTAGATGCAGTAATTTTTGTACAGAACTTCTATTTAATAAATTGAAAAAAAAATTAAAAGAGTAGGTCATTAGGCAGTACTCAAACGTGACGTCACTTTTGAGTATTTCATATAAAATTCCATACTATTCCATAGTGGGGATCGTTTTGACAGTTCGAAAAAAGGTGCTGATTTGACTTGCCAGTCATCATGCCTATTGTCTATGATTTAAAGTATTAAGTTATTAAATGTGTATAAAGAGCATAGTAGGTTGGTGTCAATATATTGATACTTTTGGTTTTAGCTCTCATGCTCCCGAAATTTTGAGTAAGTGATGAATTTAATATAACCTGAATCTCAAAAACGACGCAGTTGGGCAAAGTGATGGATAAGCTATTTGCTTACTTGTGGATAAGTGTAAACGTAGGTATTTATGTGTTTTCGTTAATTTAAATGTATAATTTTAACGGCCGTGTGGTGACGGCAGTAAGAATACATTTGTCACCACCCCAACTCCTCATGCGGGTGTCGTAAGAGTCGACTAAGGGATTGAAGTGTCACTGACCATAATTTGTTAAAAGATTGATGATGGGCAGCAGCGTCATCATAGTGGACACATTACTGCGATCGCCAATCCGCTTGCCCAGCGTGGCGATTAAGGGCATTTACCTCCTATAGCGTCTATACGCATAGTTAATAGGCGAGGCCTACGTCCAGCCGTGGACTGTCAAAGGCTGATGATGATGATGATATTTTAACGTATTTCCTAAATCTCTAATGTGTGCACAGAAAATAAAAAATATTTCCAAGTAATATTTTCTTCGGTTACCGCGGGGATGACACATGAAACAAAACTATGACAAAAAAACGGATAAACTCGCGTATATTCATTGAATTTAACTTCATCCCTACGTTTCGAACACTTTACAGGGTGTCGCCCGCAGAGCACGAACCCTGTAAAGTGTTCGAAACGTCGGGATAAAGTTAAATTTAGTTAATAAACGCGAGGTTATCCGTTTTCATAGTTTTATTTCATATATCCAAGTATCAAAGTTCTTAATACCCATGACACTAAGTACATGTAAATAAAACAGTGGTTGCCACTCTGTGGCACTTGCTAAAATATATGAACTCAATTTGATGTTTAAAATTTTAAGTATGAGGTATAAAAAAAGTCTAAGCCAAATGTTTTTTTTTTCGTCTGTCGCTACCCCCACCGGGTACCCGGGAAGTGTGAGGCGCGTTATTAGTTCGGCCGTGTCGGCTGCGGATAGGTTTTCACAATTTTGAGCACGGCACACAATGCCCGCCATTTTCTATGATTAATGGCCGTTAGTCCAAGTTTAGTTACCAAACAGGCCGACAAGCGAACAACCCCGATGTCGACTTCAGACTGTATTGATATTTGATATGTTTTTATCGATCACCGTTGACTGAACCTCTGCTGATTTTAAAAGTAAATTATTAAGTTTAAGTTTCTAGTTTCCCCTTAAAATTGCAAGGTCAAATGATAGGCGCATAACCCTTATATTAATGTAGTTGGTATTGGCACCGTGCGCGATGACAGCGCCATTGACAGGTGGCCATTTTAGACATTATAGTCGCCGCTTTCAAGCGGGAAGTAAGTAAATATTTTGAAAGATATTAATTAAATTTTGTGTTATTTTAATATATAAGGCAATTTTGGTCAATTGCACTCAGTAACATTATTGCTAATAACATTAATATTGTTGTTTTCGGTTAGAAATGAGCCTACTCATAACTAAAACGGGGTTTCGTGCCATCACGCACGACATCGTTTTCCAACCGGAGACGATGAATAAAGGGATGAAATTGGTGCAAGCTGGGCATGTTCTCGAGGTTGAAGATATTCGCCAAGAAGACATGTCCCGTATTATCAAATCCCGAGTGGTTCGCCAAGCTTCAGTGACAGCAACTTCGTACGAGGCAACTTTGTTTGTAAGTATTATGTAAGCCGATTTTTGTGTTTCGATACCGTTCAATAAAAGTTTTTTCTATTCTCTAACAAATAAATTTACTTACAGCTAAACACCAATTCTCATGTAGAGAGTGTATCATGCGACTGCGTTTATGGGAAATGCAAGCACATTGCAGCACTTAGGTATATATACTTCATCAATGTTCGATGAATGGTCTTGGAAATCGGTAAAATTTACAGTCACTGTTCTTCTTGGTGTTATTGCAATTAACAATAACACACCTTACTAGGCCCATATTAAATATGTATCTGAAAACGATGAGAAAATATTTGCTGCAGTATGGATTTGACAGCTGAAGTCGGCGACCATAATGTCAATTTTAGCCGCAGCAAGCGCGGCGATCGTTTCGGCTACCCCCTCCACCCGCTTTGCACCCTGCCAATACTCGGTGCAACAATCCCTGTCAGTGGGTAAAATTTTTTTTCGTTGTCTTGTTTCATACCACTCTGTCACGCTTTTAAATGCTGTTTTGAATCAGTATACTAAAAAAATCCGGTGCACTTGTATTTCTTTTTCACGCTATTTTTTAATCCATACATCAGATATTGAAAACAAAACATCATCTCATACAAAAATCACCACTGCGTCAAGTTTTTTAGGGATACAAAATAAGACAACAAAAATAATTTTGACCCCAGTAATAAAAGACGGCAAATTAAAATTATCTATGGGCAGACAACTCTTCGCGCCTACATGTTTTAATTTGCCGCTTTTTTAAACCCATAATTGTAAAATAGATTATGTAAGTGAAGTGTAAGCATAAAATGCCCGCCATTTTCTATGATCAATGGCCGTTAGTCCAAGTTTAGTTACCAAACAAGCGAAGAATCCCGATGTCGACTTCAGACTGTATTGATATCTGATAATGTTTTTATCAATCATCGGTGACGTAAAAACTTTAGGTTCGTGGGGCCCCAGCGCACGAAAATAACTAAAGATCGAAGTGCTGGCGACTTCCTCGCATAACGTATTAGCATTGCGATACAGAGAAGATAATATCATTAGATTTAATTTATGTACACAAATTGTACAGATTTTTAAATAACAAATCACCGTTTAGGTACTTACATTTCAAATCTATGACAAACTTTACTATGACTCTGTGTATACTGTGAACCCCCAACTCCATGAAATTCGATAGTTACACAAAACGTGATTCGTTGATTTCGTAGAGTGGGCGATAGAATAGCGAATGCTCGTTTGGTCTGAACTCTGAATGCACCTCCAGATGCCATTACGCAACCGTATACGATAAGCGATAAATAATTAAGGTATGGGAATGACGAATTCGCAAGAAAAGTCGCGTGATCATTTCCATACATTATTATGGTCACGTGAATTATCGCTTATCGTAAAAAATCTCTTAATTATCAATACCCTAAGCCCAAGATGCGAAGTGGCTGCATTACATTTGGGGTTGAATTATTTTAAGTGGATATTTTATAACTTCAATTCTAAGTAAAATTATGTAAGTGTACTCTCTTTGATCACGGGCCTATAAATCCCGGTCTTTTGATAGGCTTGCGCGGGGATACAGATCCAACACGTAGAGTCCCTTTGGAGAAATTTGCTGTGTTTTACTGTGTACCTACTTATTATTATTGTCACATACTAACCCCGTTAAGCGATTCGCCCGTGTTCGAATTACATCCCCTTTACTTTTTCCGCAACTTTCCCCTTGCTCTCTAACCCGCAATTTTTATTGCATTCGAATATGTCGTATAACCCTTTCTAGGGCACCGATTTAAAAATTGGGTAATTTTAGTCGCCATATTTTTATGTATATTTTTCTTATACAGATTTTTTCTACTAGGTTCCTGGGAATTGTTGGCTAGAGTGAGTAAGTAAAGTGTAAGTTTCGGTATCAATTTTAAGTTTTCTAAATATGAATTTACAAAATAATCGTTTCGGCTACATTTAACAATTACTTTACACCCCTGTAAAGAGACGGAGACTATTTTATAGGTGAAGCGATATAACAAGCTTTAGAAAAATAAAGTCCAATACGACTCGGCTTGCAATATATGTATTAATAAAGGTAGAAAGACAAACTCTGAAAATTACTCGCTACAGTCATGAAATTCGTAATGAGAGACCGTGCGAATAAATTAGAATTCATATTTAGTTGGGAGCCTAATCAATGAGGTCACGAAGACTCGATATTATTATAAAAATTTGTAAATTCCCCGCTCCGGTTCGTTTCTGTAGCAAAGACTGTCCATCGCGATTCAGCGCGGAAACGCTGCGAGCGTGATGGACACCTTTACGTCCTTTTAAAGTTTTTAGGGTTCCGTAGCCAAAATGGCAAAAACGGAACCCTTATAGATTCGTCATGTCCGTCTGTCCGTCTGTCACAGTCGATTTACTCGGAAACTATAAATGCTACAATAACGAAATTTGGTAAGGATATGTGTTGTATAAACCGCTACAGGATTATGATACTAAATACATGTAACTGAGGGATAGATATTTTTTTAGTTGTATATTAACGTGTGGGGTATTAATAGAAAGGTCTTTGAAAATGATATGAAGATTTATAAATCTCATTTTTATTTAAGCAATTCGTTTTCGAGATTTCAGCTCTCAAAGTCTGAAAAATGTGTCCCCCCCTCTATTTTTTTAAAACTACGCGGTATAAAATTAAAAAAAAAAATGTTATGCACATTAATAAACTCTATCAACGATTTTTGATTTGATTAAATTATCTCTTATAGTTTTTGAGGTCGGTTGATTTAACTGTATTATTACCTTTCGCACGCGACTCGCGCGAGTCCGACTCGCACTTGGCCGGTTTTTATGTTAGGTTTAATTTTATTTAAGTTAACATTTTAATATTACATTTACAATTTTTTTTAAGATTTAGTTTGTAGCTAATATTATTTGTAAGTAGTTATTGTTTTTTAATTAATTTGTGTTGGCATAAAAGGCCTTTAATGAAAACCAAAATTTTATGTCAAAAATTTTGTGCTACGAAATAAAATTTTGAGTAACAACTTTTGGCACTGAAAAAGGGGGACAGAATTAAATTGTCTATGAGCGATCAACAAAACGCACCTATATCGTTTAAATTTGTTCCCTTTTACTACTGCCCCAGATTGTTGGACAGGGTATATTATACCACATAGTTTGTGTGACTAACTTTCGTAGATAACACAATTGACGCAATCGTAATTTTTGTTTTGATTAATGCTTTAACTATGTAGGTTGATATTTTTCCAATGGACCCTTATAAAGAAAAAAACCGTCCAAGTGCAAGTAAGACTCGCGTACGAAGGGTCCTGTACCATCATCATCAATTATCATTAAAATATTACATTTTGTTGCATGGGAGCCCCTTAAATCTTGCCACAAATAGCATTGACAAATAAAACATTTGCTAAAATTTGTTTGGGTAATGAAATTTGACCAAATTCTTTTTGGGAAAACGGCAGGCTCCCTAAAGAATACAACTGAAAAAAAAACTATTTGAGTTGTTCCTCAAAAGAGATATTTATATCTCACTTTTGCCTAAAATGCGATACTAAATACTCAACAGATACATAATTAGTTTCTGTTTGCTTAATTAAACCATGATGTATATTTTAAAAGGTTAAGATTCCTTTTTCATTGGAGTATCTCTGATAGTTTCGCATGAAGGCAAGTATGTGATTGCAAGCATAATTCTCATTACACTGTCGATTCACTGTACCAAGAATTCATTTCTTTTAAACAATTATATTGTATTTTACTACATTTAGCGTGTTAACGTGTTAGAAGTCATTTTTGCGGTATATAGGATTGCTTTTTTTTATAAAATTAGCGCTAACAGATAAACCTTACATGCTAATCTGTGGACATTTATGTAGTGACTTAAAACGAATCAGATGACTTATTAGAATGACTTAAAACGGTATATTAACCCAATATTTTATAATGTTTTAGACTCTTTATGTAGTAGGTAAGCAATATTTTAAATAATTAACAACGTCGTATTTTGAAAGTACTCGATTAACAAAGAATTTATATACCGAAGAGCGAAAAATAACGAAAAAAATATCTAGTGAAATGAAGCCAAATGCTTAGATAAATATGATTATAAATAAATAAACTACATAAAATACCCAATTAGAACCGTTCTTTTATATCTAGAAAAAACCGGTATCCGATTCCTGCCAGTTATCAAGACGTCTATATTAGACAATTCGACAACCCTCAATACAAATATCATTCCGCATAAACGGACATTTCGAATTTCGAACGAACTCCAAGCATCTCATTTGCCACGAGACACAAACGCCTACGTGCATTTTCAAATTTTATGCCTACCACGTACTGCCCCTCTGCGCACTAGTGTGTAGTTTTTGCTGACATTCGTCGAGAACAGTTGCCAGCGTAAAAAGAACTGTAGATAGAAGTGTTGCCAGCGTAAAATAGACCAACGTAGCGTGCGTAGCGCTCAATCGTTAGGCGAAACAAGCGAGCGACGGCGTAAAGATAGTTCTAGAATTTCTGGTTGGTGGCGCTAGTGTGCGTATAGTTTGGCCATAGCCACCCCTGCGTCATCGTACGCTTGTGTTAGAGAACATTTAAAATGCCCACCCCTTGACGATCACTGCGCGGCCATTTTTTTGCATGATTTCGGCCTAAAATTTAGTTTGCGAACTGTTCAGGCGGTAATTTTACAATAGGTGTATTTGCTTAATAATATTCAAATGCAGCTACGTTTGTTTGCGGATTTTTTGGTTATTTACATATTCGAGATTGTATACGTAAAAATAATATATCTTCGAAGCACTCAATAACGGTGTAATGTTTCTAATATTTAGTAGATAATTTATATTATATACAAAGACTTATTTAAGCTTTAATGCAAACCAGAAACGATAAAAGTAATTAATAAAAATATATTAATTATCTTTGAATTACCTAGATGAGAGGTATCTACGTATTATTTTGTAGTACATACCTACATTACGATATAAGTGCGAAAAAAATGAAGTTCGAAACGAGTAGCGGTAAGATCGAATGGAGTGTTTTCAATCGACACGAGTTACAAATTTCCTTTTTGCACGTGTATCGTACGACGTTTTTCAGTATACAGTATGTATTTGATCGTAAAGCAAAGAAAGAAACACATTAATTTTTAGATCATACTAAACAACTTTTACTATGGGGCCAAACCCGAATTCACGAAAAAAATTTGGACATTTTCATACATTTTGATTGCGTGATCATGAACACGTTGTATGGGAGAGTAATTTTTTTTTTCACGAATTCGAGTTTGGCCCCATAGTAAAAGTTGTTTAGTATGATCTAAATATTAATGGGTTTCTTTCTTTGCTTTACGATCAAATACATACTGTATATGGCCCTCCGACGTTTCGATCTGACAAGAAACGGACCACTTCTTAGTTCGTAAGAAATATATTTCCGTTTATTTGTGCCTTTTTATGTTCTAGTGCGAGAAGTACGTTATAATGCGTACGAAAAAGTTTTTTTTTTGCTTTTTCGGATTTGGTACCATACAAAATTGCTCAGTATATGACTTATTATATACGGCGTGTGCGAGTTTCTTACGGTGCATTCAGACCAAACGAACATTCGCTATTCTAACCCCCCACTCTACGAAATTCGATCGTTACACAAAACGTGATTGGTTGATTTCGTAGAACGGGGAATAGAACAGCGAATG